>VZSV01000092.1:1837808-1851775 GCA_013398735.1 Nothocercus julius | reverse complement strand
ACACAATTAGCCTTATCTCCCCATCAGGATGCAGCCATCAGGACTGTTATTGATGGTTAATGTCTGAGTGGGGGAAGAAATCAGGGAGGCAACCACCAGGATCAGATAATGTGGTAGTTAGCACCTGAATGGGGCTACGTGTGAGAAGTCAGGTTGAGCTGGGGAAGGAGCACATCCGTCACAACATCCCAGAACCTACTTCATAACACAGTATTACCAAGCTTTGCCTTCTGATCCTTAACTACAGATACACTCAGGGTGAAGCCAATACTTCAACTGAAATGTTTTTAGATTTTGTGCGTGTGTGTGCGACAGCTGTGCTCTGCCCTATCCAGACATGACATTTCATTAAGCATAGGGTGATGGCTTGGTTCCCTTGGGGAGGCACTGCTGGAAAAATAGAACATCTCCTTTCACAAACAGGCAAGGTCACCATGTTCTACACATTCTTCCATGCACACTTTCAATTTGCAGTTGATGCAGAGAAAATTATGTAACTGCTTATTAAACATTTCATATTAATGCAATAATGCATTTTTTTGTAAGACTAATTTTATAAGATCTGAGTAAATCACCCTTATACTGCATTTCAATGCCATTTGCACAGCTCCTCCAGAAGGATTCTAATTTATATCCAAATTATTTTTAGATTTCATTCTTCATATCTACTCCGAATTTGAAATATTCCAAGTTAACAAACTGTGCCCTCACAATGTGTTAACCTTTTATTATTTACACGTTTTTTCCTTTATTTAGCAGTAGTCCTCTTCCACTGCATTTGCATGTACACACTGTGAACTGGACATTTATATCACAAATATAATGCTTCAAAGCTCAACCCCATATAGATATAATTACAGAAATCACTCACATGTTGAAGATTGTGCTAAAGGATTTATGAAGAGAGATCAAAAACAGTTTCTTTCAAAATATTGTAAAGACTACTAAAAAAGAACCTAAGCATTATAGAATAAAAATAATTCCTGTAAATCTACTTTTTATTTTCATCTTATTTCATCCCCACTACTATTTTCATCTGTTACTCTAGAATATTTAGCAGCTGGCAGCCTGTTTTTATCTATTCATCTGGTTTCTGGGAATCTTCCTTTTTAGGATGTGAAAATGAGAAATTCCAGAGCACAACCCACCTTTCTCCTTGAGGTGCCTCAACAATTTGTGAGTGCACTTCCTAAGGTTTTTTTCTCCCTTCAAGGCTGCAGTAAGCTTACTTAGGGACCTGCCTCCTGCTTTTATTCACTGGAAACCCATTGAAGCGGGCTGTCACAAGGTTCAAGGAGAGGTTATTAAGTCCTGTTGCTGTGGTCAAGTCTAAAACTGCTGATACATACTAGAAAAAGGAAGGGTACAGCTAGTTCAGCTGCAACAATAAAACAGCTACTAGGGAACATCACCTAGAGCTAACAACAACACTAAGCTGTGCTGAGCAATTGAAGGAATAATCCAGTAATATTTATGCAAATAACACAAACAAAGCGTTAGAAGTCTTGAAGTCTTGCCTTCACTGAGGCAGCAGGCCAAAAGCCCAGAAGAAACAAGCGCTTAAGGAAGACATATGGGTCTTTTCTTCAACACACTGCTCTGACGTAACCTATGTGCTCTGCTGCAGGTAGGTTTGGAGAACATCCTCCTCCCAACTCAGGAGTATTTTAGCATTTCATAACCAAAGTCAACCTGTAGCTGACAACAAAAGACAGCAGATACTCAAACATACTGCAGCAAAGCAAATCCCACTATGGGTTGCTAACAATCTTTATCTTATGAAATAACTACCAGGATTTAGGCTGGCAGTGTGTTTACTTCACACCCTTGCAAAGGCAAGAAGAAGGGTGTGATGTGCTCACACTCAACTTTATTTCTGAATGCTAAAGTTTGATCACTGATTTTGGAAGTGGGGAAGGAGAAAAGATAGCTCTTGAAAGCAAAATTCTATCCTTCTTGAAACAAAGGCATTTGGCATTTGGTAAAAATTAACCATTTGAGCACAGAACACTTAATATCAGCAATTTCATAAAAGTCTTGACACATCTATGGCACTAGGTTTTTGAAAAAATGAATCCTCAACAAACAGCAGTGTGGAAAGGAATAAAAAGAATTACGTCATTGCAGTTTTAAATCCTGTGTTGCTATCAGAATGAGTCAGTATTGGAGACCCACACAAAATTCTTTTTTGTTGTGTAGACATGATATTGTGGTGTAGACACAACCAAAATATACAAAGGTTAAAGCACGAGAAAAGATTTTGATCTTCATGTGCAGAATATATCAAAAAATCCTCTGCTGCACCCAGATAAACAGATTTCCATTTAGAGTCTAAAATAAAATATAGAAACGTACCTTGCATTTCAACATATTTGCCACTCTCTCTTGCATTGACTGTCCAGCCTTCGGTCTTACAAGTATATAAACAGCTTTCACTTCAGGGCTGGAGCGCAGCAGTTTTTCCACCAGTACTTTGCCCATGAAACCTGTAGCTCCTGTGATGAGTACAGTCTTTCCATTGTAATAAGCTGAAACTGAAGACATTGTGCTCTCTTGTTGTGTTCTTCTTTTAACTTCCAATGGGGGGTACCTGAGAAGATGCAGAAATAACACCATGAATAAAGGCATGAAATAAGGTCATGAAGTTTGAGTCAAGACAGATGGGTTATTTAGGAATGATATTTTCAGATTACATTTCCCAGTATGTCAGCTAAAGCAGTTCATATTAGGTCAGGCAATGGCAACTTTAAATATGCTTTTTTAAAGTATTCATTATACTTTATTGTATATATTCATTATGCTATATTTATTATTCATTATGAATATAAACCACAGGGAATAAAAGGTTAATCTGAAAAGCTTTAAAATCAGGTTCAGTCTCATCTTACATATTATGCTATAGTTGCACAGCACAAACTATAGACTAAATCATCACTTTTAGATGCAAAACTCCTGGCTGAAGACACTGCAGTGCTGAACAGCACTTATCCCATAGGCTATTAAGTGGGAGCCATAGAGAGATGCCATGATTGCTCTAGGTTCATAGACTGGGCCCATAGTATAAAAGGAAGCAGAAACAGATCTCTTAACAGACATCACAGATGCAATGCTAGATAACACTAACTCCACTGTGACAGGTTTCTTGTCAGTCATCACTTTGTAAATTGTCTTCAGTCTTTTCCTTTTACCTTTGACTTGTGGCAAATCCATAGAGAACGCTCTTCTATGTGGAAGCTATGGTGCCATGGCATTGCTCTGGAATACTGCAATACAATGCTCTTGTGTAGGCCATCATCCACAACTGGATATTAAGACCCAAATTTGTCCCACTTAACTCTGAAAACTTAATTAAAGTGCCTAGCTTAGCAGCTTGTATGTCTTCATGTTTTCCCACTGAAAAGGAAAAGCTCATGTAAAATATAAATAAATATTTTGAAGAAAGGCTATAAAATTTGAAATATAAAGAAAAAGAACACTTGCAGTCAGATTCTCAGGGATTATGTGAATGATCTGCATGTACCCCAAGAAAAACTTCTACTGCACAAGCTTTTGAGAATACTTCGGAGAAAATCTCGGCCATTCCAAATTTCACAGATTGATGTGAGTCAACTGAATACTAATGCTTCAGTGCCAGAAACACAAATATAGAAAAAGAGAAGTGCAGGATTTTTGCATTTTTGCAAAGGCATTAGCACCCACAGAAATGAAAGGGATCTGCAGTCTGTGACAATGAGCTTTCATTGTCTGGTTCTGCAGCTGATGCACCCACCCAGATCTGAGTTTCCACTCCTACCAATCTGTCAGTTTTCACAGTCACTGTACACCTACATGGAAACATTAAATATATATTGCCAATGTGCAGACATATAAATGAGCGACTTGAGCCCAGCAAAATATTGCTCTTGTTTCCCAGTAATACCAGGGACTGCTGTACATATCAAACAAATGAAAATCCCAACTTTGAAAGAAATTCATTAAGAAACATCAGGTGTATAGCCCAATTTAAAAAGTGGGTCAACCACAAAAACTTCTGAAGGATGCTCTTTTACAAATTAATAGCTGTGGGTATTCTGGCTTGGTGAATTCAGGTTTTAGCCTACTTTGAGGAATGGCCTAGATCACAGTTAAAACAAATGCAACAATCTCATCTAAGGCCTGTTAAAAACTTATTCTACAAAGAGCTGGCCACTTGGGAAGCTAGATAAACAGGTTAAATTATTAGATAATTAGATTATTTATAATAGCTAAATGTCACATCTCATTCGATCGGGGAAAAAAACAGAGATATTGATAACTGAAATTTCCAGAACTTGGAAATGTGTGTAAGTATTTGCACTCTAAAAGAACATTTTACTTTAGTCAGAGTGAGATGGAGGTGACCAAATATTTAAGAAATTTGTTAAGACACTTGCCCTGCCAAGCAGACATCCAAAGTAATGAAATAAATTCTTAGTCCACTAAGAATTCTTAGTCCACTAAGTGGAAATAATTCCACTGAACATAAAGAAACAAAAAGATGAAAATAAGACAGTTTGTAGTCACAGTGTACATTGCTTTGAGCTCAGTCTGAAGAGATCAGTTAAGATCAACCTAATCTCCCTATAGGTTTATTCATTATACAGTATCAGATTAATATTTCATAATACTACTCAGCTGTGTACTCTCATATTCTGCTAGCAACATGGTAGATTTATAAATTACTTTGTACTACAGACTTGGAGACTACCACAGTGTTTAACAGGAATTCTTCTTCTCACACTTCAATAGCACAGAACATTTTCAATCTGTATCACTATCCATTATTTCTTTGCATTATTTGCATTAGACTAAAGCAAAAATACCTCTGGACAGATCTGGACACCAATTTATTATGTTGTGGCATTTGGGATCTCCGTTTAAGATATCCAAATGGGACTTCGAATGGGCAGATGTTCAGTGCCTTCTCAGAGGGTAAAAAATAAAAATCGCACTCCTTTAAAAATCCCTAAAATTACCCCTGCAGTCAGATTTCTTAAATTATTTTTGGCAGTGGCTGCACAAGCAACTCTGAGCAAGCAAAACTGACAGTTTATAAACTGTCATAGCAGCCTACAGTTAACGGTCTAGCTTCACAGTTAGATCAGAGCCTCATCTGCAAAAAAAAAAAAAAATCTGTGAATGAGGTGGTAGTTGCTTATTTTGAGATCAGATTCATGTCTCATTACACTACTTCTGTTTCTCTTCCCCTAATGTCAGCTTTAAAAATACAACACTCTTGGCACCCAGTTGATGTTATGCTACTTACCAGTGCAGAGCACCTGCATATCTGTTTCTCAGCATAAACAAATGGATGTGTTGAGATCATGACACAAATAAAAGCCACAATACTACAGTCTGCTATAGTCAGAGAGAATCCTGAACCTCTACTATCTTAGCAGATTTAAAGCAGTTCTTACTAGATTCCATATTCAAAAGCAGATTCAAATATGTCTTAAGGATATGACCTTAAAATTGCAAAGCTATTTCCTTTCAACTCAGTCATTTTAAAACTCGTTTTTTATTTGCAAAATCATTTTAACAATATTTTTGAGGGAGTTATTTTAAAATAGGATTTATTTTTCTCTGATTGCAATGGATTTTGTTTGGCCTTTGTAAAGATAGGGCTAAAGCAGCTATGGAGATTTTAAGAAATCAGAGAATTTCTAAGGTTGAAGGGTATGTTCCAGGGCAAAATGGAATTGTGTGTGTCTGCTTATCAATTACAAAGGAGTCTAGGCATTCCTTTTCTATTTTTGCATGTAATCAAATAAAGAAAAATTCTGTTTCTTGCAAAATTTTATCTCCTTTTTTTTTTTTTTTTTTTTAAGCAATAAACAATCAACACTAAACATTTAATAATTTCCCAGCCAATTAAACTGCAAGGGGTTAAGCATCTGGCAATAGAAAACATCTAAACTACTGCCTCCAGCTACCGTGCTATTTCAGAGCTGAGGGGTCTTATGGCACTCTATAATGAGATGAGAAAGCTACCTGAATGTGGAGAAATGCCCACACGAGTGCTTTCTGAAACCCACATGCAAGTTACTAACTATGGGCAGCTCTAGGCACTAGACATTATGTTAGAGCAGGAAAGTAATCAGAGATGCCAGCTTTAAAGCTTTTTTTTTTTTTTNGCCAGCTTTAAAGATTTTTTTTTTTTTTTTTTCCCTACTGGGCACAGCATCATTGCAAGAGTGTGGACCTCACTGGTGCTGACTGTAAGGTGAAAAAGCCACCTTTTGGAAATCTATCCAGCAATCCCACTGAGCATGTCTGGAGATGCAAGTAAAAAAACTGCTTTAAGGGTAAAGCTCTGTTACTGGGTCCTACAACATTCTCCTCTGGATCAGACAGAAAGGACAATCTACAGCACTGCATTACAAATACAGCCAGGTTTTAGTGCCAGAGGCATATCTCGAAGGACAAGCAAAAACACCCTATCTCTTTGCTCCTATGGAGGAAAGCCCTCAGATCCTCAACTGAAGCATCAAGCACTTTTCCCTCCAAGAGCACATGTGACTGAAGATCTCTTTCCTAACACATAATTTAAAAAGATTTTACAACTTTTGCCCCACAATTCATTAGTACTCACTTAAGTATTAACGCTTGTCATAGAGTGACTTGTTCCCCCTTTTATCTCTACACTTTGTGCAAGATGCTGACTCGTCCCTTCTCTCTCTTGTGAAGTGCCAAACCCTTTTGGGTTTGGGCTTTGACCAAAGGAGATCAAGCCATGGTGTTGCAGGATGGCAAGAGGTGAGAACTGGGCTCAGAATTAACCAGAAACTCTATGCCAAGACCTCATACTTTTACTTTCACTCGTGATCTCTGTGTCGAAGCAGTAACTCCACTAACCTGTATACCTCTACAGTACAATATACAGGGAATATACTCCTTCCTGTATAAAAGCAACAGTGAGTACAAATTAAATAAAAAAATATACAGATGGAAGCAGGACCCCCTACAGCTACTTCTACATTACTGCTAATAAAATAAGTTAGGGATTGTTATCTGTCTGTTATCTGTCTGACCATTAACTGGTTATAGTGTAACTTGTTTCCAAACGTCTAATTGTGTTGGTCATCAAGACAAAATAGCTGCATTCAGACGTCCCAGAAGACCCCTCCTAGAAAAGGTCTGGGCCTAAGCTCCTAACCATGCCTAGGCATTTGTCTGGGAGATCAGGCAAGGTCCAGAACTGCACTGCTGATACTAATAATTAAATGGTGGATATTCATGGATTTTTGCCTGAGTCTTTGTACTAGTACCACCTACTACATTACCCTAGGCATAGACATTGGAATCAGGTTCACTAGTTACTGACATCTTGAAAACCCACTTGAACATGAAGATATAATGGTACTGCTTCATCTGCTCTTGTTTTTGAAGCACACTTTGCTCAGACTTCAAAAATTATATATCGAATCACCCCCAGCATATAATCTTCACCACAATATACCTTTGCAAAGGACACTGCCAAGGAAACAACATATAGTTTAAACAACAAAGTAAAATCTGTACATATCTTCAAAATTATTCAAACTATGTAAGTTTTAAGAATTTATATATCTTTACCTGCATATCTCACCACGTGGAGATAAACATTTGTTTTAGATGTATATGTGCATATATGTATATATATATATCTATGTGTGTAGACACATACAAATATTTGCATATTTACACTATAAAAAAAATCTATGGATAAGTCCAATCACAAAGTAGTCATACAACAATTTTAACAAACATATTGCACCACTCACGTGTTCAGCATACTTTTATAATACCAAATCTACATTCAGCTTGCAATGGTGTGAGTTAGATTGTTATGAAAACCTTAGTAACAGAACGGATTTGTGTCTGAATCTCATTTGCTGCTACTACTGCTCCTGCCCAAAGTTGGTCTGTGACTGGAAGGTTGATGAGAGATGACAGAATGGAGTTCAAGCAGTGAGGAATGGGTACACTGGAGCATATTAATGGTTCACTACCTTTCAGGCCACTTAGAAGATTTCCCTGCCCTACTCAATAAGGTCAGCAGCCATTTCCAAAACTAGCCTATTATTTGCCTCTTCATCTCTGCAGAAGAAGGAGAGAGAGAGAGAAAGAGAGAGAAAGAGAGAAAGGAAAGAGAGAAAGGAAAGAGAGAAAGAGAGAAAGAAAGAGAGAAAGAGAAAGAGAGAAAGAGAGAGAGAAAGAGAGAAAGAGAGAAAGAGAGAAAGAAAGAGAGAAAGAGAGAAAGAAAGAGAGAAAGAAAGAGAAAGAGAGAAAGAGAAAGAGAGAAAGAGAGAAAGAGAGAAAGAGAAAGAGAGAGAGAAAAAGAAAAAGAGAAGAGAGAGAGAAAGAGAAAGAAAGAAAGAAAGAAAGAAAGAAAGAAAGAAAGAAAGAAAGAAAGAAAGAAAGAAAGAAAGAAAGAAAGAAAGAAAGAAAGAAAGAAAGANAGAAAGAAAGAAAGAAAGAAAGAAAGAAAGAAAGAAAGAAAGAAAGAAAGAAAGAAAGAAAGAAAGAAAGAAAGAAAGAAAGAAAGAAAGAAAGAAAGCATTGTGCAAGATCAAAGGACTGTGCGGCTGCTAACAAATCTCTAGATTCACAAATGACTATCTCTTCTACTCAGACAGATTTTGATGACTTATCTCATACCTAATGCATTTTCACAGCTTTTCACATAAGGATGAAATTTCTGTAAACAAGAAGTTCAGAATAATCATGTGAGATGTTTAGCCATCATAAAAAATGCAGTGAACCACTTTACGTTAAAATTACAACTAATAAGAATGACATTTTTGAAAACAAAAAACAGACATCAAGAAGCCTTTAAGACAAAACATTTTTAATCTTGAGAGCAAATGACCGATCCTTAATCAGAACAGAAAGAGGCATAAGAAACGTACAATATGGAGAAAAAGAAAAATTCCTCCGTGGCTTCAGAGAATACGTGCAACTGAGGCCGGAGGAAGAATGTGTTCTTGCACACATCCTTGAAAATAGATTTCAACCATATTCTGAAGGAGACAATATAAAGTGAACACAAAACCATTTTAATCTCATCATCCTGCCTCCTCAATCCATCAGTTATGAGTTTAAAGAGACTGAACATTGGGAATGCCTGAACAAGGTATCTTCATATAATGGTGTGTTTTTTTTGTTTTTGTTTTTTTTTTTTCTCCAAGATGAGTGACAGAGACTCCACAAACTCAGTGTGTTATAACCCATAACAGCAACTCTTTCAGTGCTTTGCCTGCAAACATATGTGTACAATTTCTGGGCTGTTAATCATTAGGAAGTAAATGATCTCACTACCATGACTGTAGCACAGGTAGGAATAACCTGATCTTTGGACTAACAAGTATAAACTAACAAGTATATAATAATTATGTAGTTTGAAGCACGTCAGTATAATTCTAAGAAAGTATATGCATGAATGAAGAAGCAGGAATATTATTAAATGTTCAACACCTAGGCACAAAAAAGTCTAGGTTGATATGAAGTAACAGCATTCTATTATTGAAGGAATCAAAAGGTACATTAAAAATATAAAAAGACTAAGGAAAATGTAACAAGCATCTACATGTTTCACTTACGTGGCTTGCACTGTAATATAACATTGGGGATAACAGCTTCAGCCACTTCCTAGTGAAGTCTGAATTGTATGCAGGCAGATTCATTGTGCATGAGCTGTCATCTGAGATGCTTTATATGGATGTCAAGGTTTTGTTGAGCACCAGTTTCTACTTCAGAGATTTCACAGGTTATTTTTAGCCTCAGGACATCTCGAAGTAATAGAGCATGCTATGGCGTTTGAGTCACAGAGTCCCACACCATGCATGCTAGTAATACCTGAAGTACCGACTTGCTTTCCATCACAGAGACTGATCTCCTGGCTTCTTGCTAAGACGGGGAGCTAAGTCACTCAGTTCCAATGACTTGTTTCACCTGGCCAAACTGGCAATTGTTGTAGTTCCCCTGCAATTGTCAGTGTTTTGCCTGTGATTAACAAAAATTAGTTTTGAATTTAACCTTTTTATTTAAAATACTTACTGTATTTTCAGTAATAAACAGTGACTAAAAATAGAAAAGGACTGAAGTTTAGCATCGCACAACAATTTGACAACAATGTGGGTAATATGAGCGGATAGACAGTACCGATAATGATGTTTTGTAATTACACAGTATTTTTTCAAAGGTCTTCAGACACGAAGATTTGTGCAGTGCCTGTTGTTTAGGAAGAAGTGGGGGAATTTTACTGATGGTAGAAAATGAGTTGAAGACAATATTAAAATTGCTGATCTAAGGATAATTTAGAAGATTCTTATTGTTTGCCAGGTATCATTAGTCATTCAGTAGCACTAAGAATCTAACAACAATAAGCAATCAGGCAAGGAAAAATTTTAGCCACAGAATGAAAAGCAAGGGCATAATCCATCCTACATATGGGCACTAAGGATTCTAATACAGCTTGAAGAAATAAAAACCATAAGATTCAAAGGTGGGTTTATTTACAGCCATAACAAACTCCTGAAGATAATCCTCTTTACAAAAGAGATTTTGCGTCAAGCAGTTTACACCAACTATAAAAGTTGCTAAGTTTGAAAAAGCTTGAAGATGAAATCACTTTACTCAGCTAATACATATTGAATCATTTTTTGTTTGGCAATGGTCCTGATCCAATTCCGTAACAGCTCCCTCAAGCAGCAATAAAAAAGCAGAAATTCTCTGCTCCTGGAAATCCTTCATGACTTGAGATTTGACACCAGTTTTGCAATCTCTTTCAATTTGTAACAGTTAAATCTAAAGAGACAGTGCAGCGTGGGAGTATAATTAAGAGCTGTAGACAACCAGCAGCGTACGCAGCCAGGTCTGTGTACTGCAGCATGTTACACAACAGGCAGGCAGACACTTCCAAACGTCTCAAAACCACTGGGAGCTGTGGTGGTGGGAATCTGCCCTTTTCTGCAGGGGATCTTTCCCCTTCTCGTTCCACTAACAGAGTTTTCAAAACCATTACCAGATTGCTTATTCTCTTGCAGTTATGTTGGGGGATCTCCACAACCAGTGTTCCAGTCCTCCCAAATTGACAGCCTAACCTGAACCCTTGTTTTGCTCTACTGATAATTCTGTGCTGTGAGAGGACATACTGTAAATGACAGCACACATATCTTTATTATAATATATATATAATATGTTATTTATATATTATATAAAAATAACATTTTATATATATAAAAATAAGGAAGTCCCACCTGCTCAATTAACCACAGATGCATATGCACTCATCGCCCCTCGCACACCAATAAATACTCAAGCTACAAGTTAGGCTTATAGAAAAGTGGTCTGCCAGAGATTAGGTCAAAGAACTATGATTTTCCCTGTGATATCAGGATGGGCAAGTATTCTTTTTTTCTTTTAGATACCCTCAGCTCATATCAAAAAAGCAAACAAATAAAGAAAACTGTAGAAATCCAAATCTATAAATGTTTACCCTCCTTTTGTTTATGATGACCTCAGTGTCCCCCATTCAATGTGCCTAAATTTTTCAAAAATTACAAAAAGTGACTTTTCTTAGTCAATCTGGGTGAATATAGCTGCGTTTGTGAAGGCAAACATCCTCAGAAAAACAATTTAGACACAAAAAAATTGTTAAGTGCCTTTCTTCTTGCATCAAAGCTATTTTTGGCTTATCAAAACCCAAACTATCTAATGCTAGTAACATGATAATGGGTAAAGAATTCCCATTATTTGAAACTCAAAAACCAGAACACAGGAAGCATTCTCCTTTTTTCCATCTCTCCATATTGCCAAAATTTGCTAATATCTTTGCTGGAAGACACAGAAAATGACTTCACAGCTGAAGAGATCTTAACACATGGTCAGTTAAACCTCTGCAGAAGCTCAGATAATATACTAGCATGATGCATGCTGCTTAACAGAAAAATGTGGCAACAATACTAAGAAGTCTAGCAGTTCTGTGACAGGAAGCTAAAATGAAATTTCACACTTGAGATCTCAAATCTAACAGAGTGGAAAAAAATTACCATCTGTATTCCGCTCCAGCTTTAGGTTAATTAAATATCTGTAATTAGGTTTCCTTTAGGATAGGAAGCTAAGCTCAACGGTTTGAGCATTTTTATCTTTTGCTTTATTAAAAGGTGCAGCCAAAAACACTACTCCAGTCTTTGCTTTACTTAGGTAAAACAAAGCATATGTAGGTATTGTATCAAAATAATCTGTTGGGGCTAAAAGATGGAACTTTTTTTGAGGATGTCCCAATTTTCCATCAAGAAAAGAAATTCTTTCTTAAAAAGATAACCAGGTGGATGTGAGAGCCTCTACCATCAATTACAAGGTGAAGCCAACAAAGCACCCCCCCCCCAAAAAAAAAAAAAAAGATTTAAAATGAATTTCATATTGAAACCTAAGGGGAGAATTGTCAATAGAAATAGTATAGTTTTGCTTGCAAATCTTCTACTTCATCATAACATCAAAAGTCAGTTATGATAATTACAAAAGAACAGATCTTTTTTTTCCCCTTTTCCCACTTTTCTCTGTTGTTCACAGCAAATGAGTATCCATCGCACACCTCGGCAGCTGCAGAGCTACAGCAGTTTCACTGCCTACTAACCTCTTTTCATTCTTGGATCTTTTGCTTCTAGTCAGATAAGAGAAACATGAAATTATGATGCACAGCAGATTCCCTCTGCTGCTCCCAAGATTCAAAGTTTGTTTGGGGTTGGGAGTGGAAGCTGCAGAGGTGAAGTGCACAGTGAGATTTGCCCACTAGATTTGCCCTTGCCCTTCTGGCAGCTTATGAAGTCCATATGAAGCATACGAAGTCCCAGGAGCTTGGGGGCACCTTTCTTGGGATCAACAAATGAAGCCTACGTGATGAGAAAGCACCATTCTTTGAAAATGTGACCAGGCAATATGAAGCATAGCTCGTCTAAACCCAGAAAATTCACGCACCATATGAAAACAAGAAGCATGTGTTAAATAGCTATGTCTATGTATGAGCCAATAATATTCCTGAAATAAACACAGGGGGAATTCAAAGGCAGGATTGCTACTAGGGTTTTCAACAGACTGGTCAGTTAAAGACCAAAGGTGTCTTTGCAGCAAGGAACAAAAAACATGAAGGATATATAACAGAATATAACACTATTTGGTCTGAAGAGGAAAACTCAAGATTTACAAAACATGTGCAGGTTAAGGGTGGACGTACCTCAGATGCTAACTGTCACCAAAATAAACGTAAAAAAAAAGGACTGCAAAACATAGCTTCATTTTAAAAGCAATAAGAAAGCAACAAGAGGAGTTTATAGGTCTCTGTGATTAGCATCCAAGTCAGTGTACTTATAGGGGACAACTCCTATTCAGCTTTTACTGGTAAATCAGCATCACACAAGAAACAAAATGTGTAAAACCCAAGAGACCACCTCACCCTGTTATGTCCAGAACTGTCCACAGGACTTTAAATTCTTGTGTTATTTCTGTGTGATAAGTAAGTGCACTGGGCTGAATTACTCTCTTGGGTGATGATCTAGGAATCTTCAACTATGACAAAGTGGGAATCAAACTCATTAGCAACAGAAAAATACGTTTCTTTAAGGCTGACAGGAGATGTATAGAGGGTCTCCTAATAAAACCTGGAAAATTAGTCTCTTTCACATGCAATCTGCCAACTACCATGCTGTGCCTAGGTGGTAGTGCAATCTGCTGGCACAGGTGCTAATGAGGACTTGCAGAGAAGTGCTTTTTGTCAAGAAGGTGCTAGTTCAATAGGAAATGGATTGAGATGTTCACAGAATCATAGAATCCTTAAGGTTGGAAGGGACCTCTAGAGATCATCCAGTCCAACCCCCCTGCACACGCAGGGTCACCTAGAGCATGTGGCACAGGACTGCGTCCAAGCGGGTTTGGAAGATCTCCAGAGAAGGAGACTCCACAACCTCCCT
>VZSV01000092.1:1811289-1836758 GCA_013398735.1 Nothocercus julius | reverse complement strand
GTCAAGCAGGATTTCCCCTTGGTGAATCCATGCTGACTACTCCTGAGCACCTTCTTGTCCTCCACGTGTTTGGAGAAAACAGCCAGGATGAGCTGTTCCATCACCTTTCCAGTGTTCTCATTTCCTTTAAGATTCTTGGCATCTTTTAGAATACAAGTTAGCCTTGGCTAGTCCATGAAACATCTTCAAACTGAGCAAGCCAAAAGCCATAATATCTTAAGCATAATAGTTTAAAGGTGTATGCAGCAATGCAGTTTATTAAAAAGAAATATGAACAACAGAGAAATTATGGTCATTTTTGCTCTTAAAAGCATAAACTTTTTTTTTTTTCCTTCCCATCAGCTCTTCCCTTACTGAAACTCAGCAATTAGCAACATTCTACTAACAGAAAGTGCCTTGGTGAGAACATTTTCACAAAATCTTCCACAGTTCAAAGGATTGCAGTCTTAACGTTAAAAATAAGCTTTACATCAGTTCTAACTGGGAGTTTAGTTACCTTTCAGGTGGTAAAGCCTGTAATTCTGTAATGTGGGAAAGGAGACCAATGCAAATAGTCCTATTCTGGGTGGGGAAGGAACCAATCTTATATTGCCATCTTGAAATCTTGACTTATTTGATACTAACATTAGCTAACAATCTGACACCTGCCTTACAGGGAAGTGAAGGGACTTTAATTAGTCTTCACTGCATGCCGTGGAGACTGTGCTTATAATATTTTGCCATGAGAAATAAGGTTAATTGGCCAAACTTCCTCTGTAACACCACAGAGTAACACTCTTTATCTAGGTGCTTTTTGTTAGGCAACTTCCTGATCCTCATTAAAAGGCTTTTAAATTTTTCAAGCTCTTCTGTGTTTCTGCATCTCTCTATCAGAATGAAGAGATTGAGAAAATGGAAATAGAATTTAAAAAAAAAAGTCAAGTAAGCCTAAGTGTTTGGTAGACACCATAGTTTGGTTCCATCCCGAGTCCTTTAGTGGGAACCAGGCAAGTGTAATGATGTATTTGGTAAATAAGAATAACTCCAATCACAGCTGAGTCACTTAGAAGCTACAGTGGTAAAAATATTTTTTCTAAATTTGTATTTGTAAATCAATAATATACCAAAAACACAGTCACAGCAAATACTGCATAGTAATGTTAACCCCTTTCTAAAATTACACTTCCATCATATTAATGCATTTACGAATACATTGCTTTCTACACATTAGTTAATGAACTCTGAAATACCCCAGGGAAACAATGCAGATGTGTATTCTATTATACCCATGCATAGAAACCAAGGGAATCACAATGGCTGTTAATGAGTTAGAGTTAATGCTGTAAGCCACTTTGGATAACAATAAGATGCTCTTTTTTTTTTTTTTTTTTTTTTTTTTTTTTTTTTTTTTTTTTTTTTTTTTTTTTTTTAAAATGAGCTGCCCTGAGTTCTTTGGACTTGTTTAGGTTACATTAAAATGGTATGAGATGTGGTTTCTGTTACACAAGCCAAAGAGCTCAACAGCAAGGAAGACCATAAATGCTATGAAATACATTCATCAAAATTGCTGCTGTCTTTAGAATGTCTTTAAAAAAGGAAGAGGGGAATCTATTGATCTATTTCTCTCTGAAGGCTGGTTCCATTTTCACTTATCTTTTTTTTTTTTTCATTTAGCAGTTATTTCTCATTTAAGCGCAAGCAGTCAGGACTGGGGTAGTATACTGTAGTATAGTAACTATATATGGAAGAAGTCAGACTAGAAGATCAAAATAGTATCTTCAAAAACAGAAGGTATTTCTTCTTACAACCTGTGAATACACTCCTTAAATCTTCTCATTCAGTTTCTGTAGAAAATAGGGAAAATAGTCTGTGGATTTCTTTTTCCAAAGTTCTCTGAAAAAAACAAGCATTTACTCTTCATGTAAAGGCAGAACAGGAAGAGGAAGGTAAAGGGAATTCCCTGGAGTTACAGAAAGCTGCATTAAGGGACTTTGCTCAGCACCTCAACAGCTCTGGATAATGAGGCAATAGGGAGTTCTGCAGCCTGGAAGCCTTTGAAACATATTTTTGCAGAAGAAAAGATACAATAAAATGTAAACAACACAACGCCTCTTGGCTGGCAAACACTGGCACAGAGAAAAAAAATCTCTATATACAGAGATTAATTCTTCTCCCCTCTTCTCCATTGTTTAGACAAGAAGCTGATTAGAGATGATAAAATACACTTACACATGTTCAAAACAAATGTCCCCAAACTGAGTAAAGTTTCAAGTGCATCACCAAAGAAAACAATGTATTACTGTCATCCAGTACATGCTGCACACAAAGGTGCAAGGAGAGAAAGGAAAAAAAGATTCAGGGATAATTTGGGTCTGAATCTCTAAAAGTTGGATCTTAGTTTAAATGTGTATAACATCTCTCAAGTCAGATATGCTGCTCAACTTTTCCAGTGCAACACGTGATCTCCAAACAAGCTCTCCTTACATTATCTCTTGCAGGTAGGTGTTCACCAAAACACAGCACCTCTCTGCTAAGCTGCAGCCTTCTGCTAGCATACATGTAGCTGCTGATACTTGACAGAGGTTAGCAACAAAATATGCAAGAGATGCAATATTTCTGAATAGCTGAGTCACTTAATTCATTGAGTGACTCATGAATTATGCTACTACAAAATGCTGCAGTAAATTAAATGCTGTGTTTTAAAGTCCCAGTGATTTCAAGCTTAGTGCAGAAAGCTTAGGAACACTGGTGACTTCAGATTTTTTTTTTTTTTTGAAACCTCTATTCTATTTTGTAGCGATTGGAAATTATTATGGTCCAAAGTAAAGGCATTTCACTGTATTGTGACTACAGAAGCACTAATTTTTAAACAAAAATCACACAGACGCTGTGAAAACACACACAAGTGACTGTGTGTAACAATATATATGCATAGGATGTTACATCTCAATAAACAAACTACTGATAATCCCTGTTTCTATAAAGCAAAGGTTGTCTTCAGGCATAAAGTATTAATTCCAGGTCAAATTCTTGTGATATTTGTTGGATAATCCCAGTCTTGGATTTTTACTAATAACCTTTGGTGCAGATTACAGAGATATTTCAGAGTCCTATTAAGATGGACTGAAGGAGTAGCACGCAAATTGCTGGTCTGAAAATTCAAAGTCAAAACACACAGCTTAATTGGATGAGTAGATAATACGTTGCATGTGTCCATACTAGACATGCTACAAGGAAGAAAATAAATGAATTAACAGACGAAATATCCCACTGAGCTGCCAAAATTCATCTTTGAGACAGGACATTTCCTGTAATATTATTCCTGTATTTATAAAAATGAGCACCCAGAGTAATGTCCCAGCTCAGTTCATCTCCTAGGGAACATATGATAGGGCAGTAACCACCGTTCCCCTCTCTCCAGTTTATAATGTAAAACTACTAACACTCTGTTTCTTATGAAAGCAAAGCAAAATGAAATGGGACAGGTGTTTTTCTCTGTTGAATATTTGTTTCTTGAAACCTCCCTAGTGCAGAACCCTATTTTAAAAGCAGCCTTTTCTCCCCGGCAGTGCAAAACAGCCTGAAACTCAGCACATTTGGCTTCCTGAAAATACTTCTTCATTGATTATTTACAGTCTACAAAAACTCTCCACTAGAACTTTTGCCAATTTCCTTTCTTCTTTCCAGTAGGATGACTGGAGAAAAAAGATGGTGGTCAGATTTACAATATTTCCCAAGAATCCTCAGTTATCAGAAGGGTGCTTGAAGCCATAGGAAAACACTGATTGAGACTGCTCTCATTTGCACTGGAAGCCAATGTAGGTTCTGGGAGATTGAATGGTTTTGCCAGTTCACCCATCCTCTTTGATCTTGTATTAAGCACACACCAAGGATTCGGAGTCTTCATCTCTGCCCTTCAGTGGTTTCCTGCGGAAGGGCACATACTGTCCTAAGCGAGCACAAGGCGGGAAATAAGACTCTGAATACTGTGAGAATCTTCTGCCAGCATGAAAATAAACCATAGGTACAACAGGACACAGTGATTCACAACCAGAGAAAAATGTTAAGTCTAGATAATACTTACTAGATGATACTTATTTGATCTAGCTAAATCGTTCTAACAAGTATGACAAAAAATGCTGCTGTCAAGATGTACATTTCACCTAGCAATTGAGGGGCTGAAGAATGAGTGCAGCCCAGGGATCATGTGTACCCAAAACTCAAACACCATAAAGAGATTACGTTAAGTGAAACTGGATGATCTGTTCTCACAAATCAATTTTTTTTTTTTTTTTAAGCTTTTCAAGAAGTTTAGAAAGCTTCAGCATCCAAATTCAGATTAGGAAATCTTAGAGCTTAGCAGGATATAGAGACCTTAAATATTTCATAGAGTAATTAGATCATCATTGGAAATAGTGCTTTTTTTTTTTTTTTTTCCAAAAAAGGCATCTGTCAGGTTTCCTGGCTGTGGAATAGTTGACAATCTCTCTTAGGTTTGCCAGCTGTCAAATGGTGCATAGAAACTTTTGCAGCCACTATTCACTGTACCACTGTATAGGCCAGAAAAGCCTGTAAGTGACATGGGAATTCTTAGCTCAAGTTTACATTACAGCAACAATTTTGTTGCATTAGGTCGATCCACACAAATTCGCAAAACCTGAAGTTTAACTTAGAGGCAGAGCCGGAGCCAATCTGTACAATTACAAGCCTTAATTTCAACATCATTCATTTCTGACAGTAAAAAATAAAACTAACAATGCATCGCATTTCATAGAAGAAAATCACTGCTACTCCTTAATTGTACTCTTTCACTGGGCTGACCAAGGTCTCACAGGAATTCCTGTAATAAAACTGTGGCTAAATGTGTAAGCTTTAGCAGCAGCTTTGGAAATTTTAGAAATTCTTACTTTTAGTAACTCATCCCACATTTTTCTTACCCCTTCAGTTGTGCTGGTAAAATTCTTTGTAGGATTAAGTCATTAATTAAATAAATTATCTAATTTGGTTTACAATGCAGCTTGACAAAGAGTTATGTCAACAACACTGAGGCTGTTATGACACGACGGCATGAGATGCAGGAAAAGGCAGGAACTCATTAATCCTGTACCATTGCCAAAGACTTCACACTTTGAAACTCTAGCTTCTCAGCGAAGAATATTTCATCTACCTTTTTGGACATTCTCCAATTTTTCGATTCTCCAAAAATTAGCAATCATAACTGTTACACGTAACTTTCAATTGTCTCCATATATGCAGGAAGTTGCAGCTGACCCATATCAGACCATCTCTCTACTTCTCTTGGGTGCTTTGCCGATACTCCAGTATTCCCCTTCAGAGTCATTCCTTTGATTCTGCTCATTTACTCTTAAGTCCAACCTGTAATACTGCCTACAAAGCTCATAGTAACAGCAGATCTTCCATAGCCACCTAGCAAAGAGAAGTAGAACAAAACTTTCGATAGCTGCAATCTGTCTAAATCTGTCACTTGTGTGAAATAGCCCCAGCTGAGGGAATACAAACTGAGAAGTGAGTGCAAATCATGTGAGAAGAACTGTTGCCCAACATGGCAGAGAAGTTCATGGGCCACTTGCCTAAAAAAGAAAAAAAAAGAAAAAAGAAAAAAACCCTCTAATAAAGACTATTTGTGTAGTTTAATCAGGAAAATTAGCAAAACTGAATATCAAATGAGAAATTATATAGCACAAAACTGGGACTTGCTACTCCTACCTTCCTATTTTCTGTAAGAGGAATAGGGTAAGGTTTGCAGGAATAGACAAGCCATTAGATACTATGAAATAAACCAGCTTCAAGATACATAGGACAAAGACACTTGCAGTCATGTGAAACATGAGGAAACCATGACAGTAACAACAACAGTAACAAATTAACTAACACAATTAGTGTTTTAACACAATAGCTAAGGTGATACATCATATAGAGTTTTTATTTGACAGCCCTTTTAAAAGGTACAGCCTGTTCTTTGTGCAACATATTTTTATTATTTTTGTTAACTTACCACTGAATGAAAAGATGAATCACTTGTCACAAAACAACTTCATCATAGCTCAGTTTTCAGTCTGTGAAAGCAGAATTGCTATGTATGCAAAATGATTTATTAGGACAGTTTAGTAATCTAAAGTTTAGGAAAAAGAGACACCTCATTCCAGAGTTCATTATATCCTCTTTTTCACTGAAATGTCCCAACATGATATTATAATGTCTTTTTTCCACATATCACACTCAGCAAGCAGAGATTCCAAGCTGTGGTTACTCCTCATGCCCTATCCTAAAGCAAAACAAACCAACCAAGCAATAAAACCAGGAGCAGAAAAGAAAGCATCATAATAATGATTTTATGCCTCCAGAGAGTATATGCACTTACTCAGCTGTTTCAGACTTTTTTTTTTCCCTATAAAGCTTAGTGAAAATACATATGCTGTACATACTTACCAAGGACTATATTAATATGGCTTAGATACAGCAACAGCAGTAAGCTCTTTTCATATAAACACCTTAAGAAACCACAATCCCAAGCAAACCGAGGGAGTAGCTACTAATCTCAAGTCGATACAGATGTTCCCTGACTCATAGGGAGTGGTAAGGAGGAGAAGAAAATGAGAGGTGGAAATGGTCTCCTGGCTGACTCTCTTGTTCATGCTGCTAACCAACTTCAAGCAGAGCCTCCCCACACAGAAACCCAGAAATTGGCCTTGTTTCCTATGGCATTCTCTATAGCTTGGCTGAATGCTGAAATCAATGGCCAACTTTGACCAGTCTGCAATTCATTATTCTGTATCTGTTCATTAACTTCCATTTCTTATGTCAAGTGTCATTTTATCTCACAGACTAAAGACTAAAAATAAAACTAAATACTACTTTCTGGTATCTATGCAACATGATACTTGAAGGAAAAAAAATACTAAATGTTTTCTTTCCTGTTACCTGCGACTCCTAGAGCAAGTGTCTTATATACTGTCAAGGAAAACAGTAATTCACATGAGGTACTTTGGAGGCCTTTGACTTTTCTCTATCAAATTATCTTGATTAAATATCATGTCTTGAGAGCAGAAAAGAGAGAAATAAATATTCTTTTCATGGCAATATTCATTGCAAAGTTACAGCTATTGACTGGGTAAAATACGTGTGCAAATTTGGAGATTTTCATTTGATTCACTTGAATCAAAACTGAACTTTATAAAATAATGGATATCCCACCTCTTTCTCTATAAAAGCCACTTTCCATTAGGCCTCAATAAAATGTCTAATTCCTTTCCTTTTTCTCACTAAACAATCTCATGTGCTAATATTTTCCACTGAGAGTGCATGTAGCATATTCAGCTTTTTGTACACTTCACATGCAACTATTCCATTGCATTACAACACAGTTGAAATAATGATGTTTCTGATGCTACCTTTACACAGGAAAGTTAGTTTTGGAATTGATGGGAATTTCTTCACACTGTTGTCTTTGCTTCCCAAATATGTTTTCAGTTATTTTACTGAAATATTTAGATTTTTTTTTCTCATCAAAAATGATGAAACGAAACGTTTCACTTGGAGTCAAGGTCATTCAAGGTCATCATAAGATCTGTGAATGGACATAGCATAAGGTTAAATTGACCTCAAAAGAAGAGTAAAAGGAACCTTTTGAAATCTGACATTTTTTATAACATTATATTCCGCCAGAAAAATGAGGGGATTTTTTTTGTTGTTGTTGTTGTTGTTTGTTTGTTTTTTTTAACTTCTAATCCATGATAAATACTGAATTTAGCAGAATTCCCTACGGGAAGGAAATGCTACGTTTTAGAGCTGATTAGCTCTAGTTATTCCTCCCCCTCATTTAATCTCATATCAGTATTTACTGATTCTACTGTTAATTTTATTCCTCATATATTTATCCCAGTCAAGTGTTAAGCTGTTTTTTTAAAAGCTCTCCTCTTCCCATCTCTCTGGGGCAGATGAAACAGACATCATGACTATATACAATATTTTATACTGTATATACAATATCTGAAAGTACACTTAACATAGCTGGTCTTTTTCTAATTTCCTTTTTCTCTGGCTTCCTCATTTCCTCTTCTATCTTTTCCAATCCTTTTGCTTAGGCAAAGCAAAAGTGAGCGAGTACTCACTGTGAGTACTTATGCATTACATTCCAGCATAAAGGCAGCCCTTAAAAAATCTGATGCAGTAAAAGCAAGTATTTTCCAGTTTCAAGAGAATAACTTGGGTAATTTAAAAAAAAAAAAAAAATGGATTTGAGAAACTCGGGTTCCATCATTCATTTTTTTCATTTGTTTCTTGCTTAATTACTGTAGTCCTTATATAATCCATAGACATTTGGATCGCAAACCCTAACTTCGGTAAGGAAATAATCAAAATTCCTGATAAATCTAGGGGAAAATCTTCATTCACAGATTCACAGTCTTTACTGGGAAGTCCAGCTCTTAACCCCTCATGTGCCGGTGGCCTGTGGCAGAGTCTGGGGGAGCAAATCTGTAGGATCCAAAGGGGCTGAACAAGCTGGACACTGCTACCAAGCACGGAAAGGACAGGAAGGTTACTGAAAACAATCAGTCAGTGATAAATTATGCCTGACTAACCTTCTGTAATGAGATGACTAGCTCAGTGAATGAGGGGAGAGCAAGAGATGTTCTTTATTTCAACTTTTGCAAGGCTTTCAACACGTGTTCCCCAAATAACCTGATAGCTAAACTACAGATGTGTATAGACTGGACAGGTCGACCACAAGGCAAGTGAGACCTAAGAACTTTCAGAGGCTCCTTCCACATAAATTATTCTGTGCTTCTGTGATTATTGATAGTATGATTATAACCACGTTTAATATCAATTTTTATTTGAAAAGATAAAAAAAAGAAGGGAGCATGAACCTGAGAGCAAAGAGTGCGCTGAAGACTGTTTTTTGCTGGTCTATTTTGCTGCATTTTGTTTGGCCTGCTATAAATGGTTTTCTGACCTATGTCAGATATGCAGAAGGACAGGCCTCAGAAAGACTAAAAACTTCTAAAAGGGAAAACAAAACAAACAAACCAAAAACACTGAATTTAATACAAACCATTCTGCAGTTCGGGCTAAAGCTACTTAGACAATATAGACAACTTAACTGCAGCTATTTTTTTTTCCAAGCTACGTTACCTTCTCTTTATGAAAAAAAAAAAAAACCCTAAAAGCATAAAATTTTACAGAGTTACACAACTTTCTTACACATTCCTACATACTGTAGGTTCATACTAAAGTAAATCTTGGTTTTGCACAATAGATTTCCATGCAGCCTAATAACTATTCTGACTAGAGAGGCTTTCCTGAGATGCCACAAACTCCTGTCACAACCTGCTCCCAAGAATACAATTTCTTTCTGTCAAGAAAACACCAACTGCTTAATGACAGACTTATGAGAACCCAAATAAAATAGTCTTATCATTCCAGGAAGGCCTCAAAATAGCTAATGAATGACTAATATTAGGGAGTGCTTGAACAGGCAGATTGCTTTGAAAAGCAAAAGCCTTTGCCTTCACTCTCAGAAAGCCATAACCTGTGACTTGGCGTGTTCTATTCTTTTCAGCCTGGAGGTAGCTGTTTGCACATTTCTGAAATGCTGTCATGTTAGAATGGGAAGCCAAAACATACACATAGTAGGCCAGTTGTATTTTCATGCAAGCTTCTGTGGGAAGCTAGGGAGAATGAAGGCATGCTCAGCAAATGCTCCTCCTTTGCCTGGCCTGCTGTATCTATGGCTCGGCTGGCTCCCTGAAGGCCAGTAGTGCAGTAATGTCTTTTAAAGAAAAGGAAAAAAAAAGGGGGGGGGGGGCGAAGAAGTTAGAGGAAGAAGGGCTGACTTTCTCTCTTAAATGCACCTATTTCTCCTCATCAAAATATGGGAAGCTGGAACTCTTTGTCCTTTATCTCTAAGGTGCCTCAGATACACAGCAGAGTAACCATATTATACTACTTTTCTGTTACTGACACTGGCCCCAAAAGGTCTAAGTGGCAAGAATAGTGTGCACAATGTGCAAGCTCTGGCCAGCAAACTATCCCAGAGTCACTCCAAGGGTCTATTCAGAGAGAAAAACAACTTCAGCCTCAGCACATTCAACAGGGTTTGTATTCCTCATTCTGCCTGAGCTTCCTACTGGGAGATGGGAATGAAGGACAGCATTTGTTCCCTCATATGAAAGGAAAGATCTTCCACCCAAGCGGAAAAAAATAACATATGGGATTTAGCAGTAAAGAAATCTTTACATGAAGATAATAATACCAATGAGACTGCCAGGGAATTCTGAGCTCTTAACTGCTCACAGAAAAAAAGAAGTTATTTCAAGCCTCACCTAGAGCAGACAGAAGACAGAAGTTGAATATTTCGGTGTAGAATTTCAGAAAGAAGGCATACATACGAATGTATAGATAAAAGACAAGGTTTAATTGAAGATATTCTGATATGTCAAAAAAAAAAAAAAGCAAAAGGGTTTTGGTCAGCAATTTTTTTTATCGGACTAGTCTAAAAATGTTTTTTTTCTAAGAGAAAATATCTTTCCTGACTAGTTAAAGATGAATAAAAAGATATTTATTTTGTGTTTGGTTTGTGAAATATTTACTACTTTTTTTTGGCTGTTCTCTGTCTTTCCACTGGCCATCACACTTCTGCTGCTCAGAGCTTCTCTTTGCTCTTTTCTGCAGATCTCTTTTCTTCTCCTCCAGGTGTTCTTTCCCTTAGCTCTGTATCATTCCACTTCTGAAAACACAGACAGAAAAACTGCTTCCCTAGAGCGTTCCCATTGACAGCTATGTAGGAGTTCCAATGAAATACTGCCTCCTCAGTCATCAACCTGACCTCCTTTTTTTCTTTTCTTTCTCACTTTTCTTTTTTTTCTGTCAAACCAGAAGAAATTAAAAATTTTAAAAGCCCTAGAATGTGGGAAACCTGTATGGCTGAAACTCGTAACTCTCTTTTGCTAAGAATTAGCAAAAGAAGACTTCAGACAGAAATGGTTCCTTCATAGAATTTGGAAGCTAACTTTCAATGTAGCCTGAACGGCTTCAGTAATTCAACTGAAATACTTTTAAATCACAGAAAATACACCTTTGTTTTCAAGAAGTACAACAGCATGCACTGTAATGAGACTTAGATAAAAACTGTTCCATGTCACTCAACAGCTTCACATATTTGGACTCTGACTGTTTTTCTCCCACATATTCTGAGGAAATCTACAGTTAAGGAATAGGGGATGTTATGTATATGTACTTCCAGTACTCTTAAAGGTGAAAGATTTTTGGCTGCATTTATTGCACTATGCATTTTAACAATCAATTTCACTGTATGTAGGGAAGTATTGGTACACATTCAATTGTGTAACAGATTCAGCCTCTGAGAAGCTAACGGATCTGACCAAAAATGCACAGGTATATCCACGAGACAGCTGGAAACCAAGTGGGAGAAAAGGAAGTGGAAAAAACTTCCACTATGAATTCCATTCTTCTGCAGGATCCACTCTTAGCCTAGAAATTCATGCTGCAATGAGGACATATCTATCTTTGGGTGAATACTCAATCACACATTAGGGAAACCATAAAGCAGGAAAGTTCTACAAGGCACACTAAACATTTTGTTGATTGCTGCCTTACTACAAGTAAATTCTCTCTTTCTTCTTAACTGCTCAGAAAAAATAGAGAAACAGACAACAGCTGCATGAGTTCTTAATGACTCTAGGGAACTGCTGGGTAACCTTCTGACAATTCCTAAAACCACCTGCTGCAATCTGCATGGAACAGAAACAAATAAAGGGAAAAAGTGCAGAGAGAGCTCACACAGAAAGCTAGTAGTAGTAAATGTACCCCACATATTTATTCCTAAACTACAGCTGTTAATTAGGCCCACAGAAGGCACCCTTGATCAAGTGGGCTTTGAACCCTCCTCCAGCTCCTATAGAAAGAAGCAACCTGTCCTGTTATGAAAAATTCTTACTTTTTTTTTCAGTTATTTGAAATTCAGGCTCATTTTCTGTGTACGCTCCAGGCAGAAGAGAGTGAGAGGTAAGGAAAGAAGCTGTAAGATATGAAGATGTGAGGACAAAGACCAAGGGTAACCTCCTGCTGGAGCAGGGTACTAGGCAGAAACGCGCCTGTAGCTCAAGTAGAATACATAGAAAGAGGCACTGTAGAGAAAATGGAAGCATGAAAAAAATGGAGTGAGAAGCAGAAGACAAGGAAGTAAGGAGCAAGTATAACCTAGCAGCTCCGTACTTGTGTGAGCTGTGAGTAGGGAGGGCAGAAGGCTAAGAATGGGAAATGAGGAAAAGAAAGGGGGACTGCGAGCAGAACAAGAGATTGCTAGGCACTAAATGAAATTCAGGGTTAACAGGGAGAAAATAAAGTCCTTGGCCTCTGAAGTATCTTCAGAAAGCCAGCATTTTTTTTTGTGCACCTGAAAAAATGACTTTCTGACTGTACAAAGACAAGTTAAAGATACCGTGCTGCAAAGTTAATAAGCTCAAAAGCCATCTTTACGCACGGAGTTTCTTACATTTCAGGACTCATTTAGAAGGGAGGAAACTGGGAACACAATGCTACTGTGATTCATGATTTTCCAGTATCAGGTATGGCAATTCTGTAGATACAGAGGCTGAGACTTGTGCATTCCACTTGTTCTAACTCTGAAAATGAAACAGCCAAAAATATCAGTGCAGCTGGACAGGGTACATATTTGTTTGCCTTTTCTTTTCCAAAACCGCTTTTAGCATATAAGACTAGCAAGAGACTAGGTCTTCAGTTTCAATGTACGCTGAGTAATTACACTAAGCAACATGACTTCTTCGTTTGTCCTTCCGGCTAACCTGCTACCGTGAGTGAGCATTGTACACACTTAAACCCCGTCATCAAAAATAATAATGTATCTGCAATTCTGCGGGCTCTGATACTCCTAAATACTTAAGAGTATTAGGAGTTAATACTCCTAAATACTTGGTACACAAGCAATAGATGTCATCACATTTAGGAATGGCAAAAGAAGAATCTGTTGATATTAAAAAAATAACATTAAGGGTCAGTGACATTGGAGAGATGATTCCTTCAGATCACTTGCATGCTCAACGTTGCTCTTCAGCTGCAAGGGGGTGAAGATCTCTTTGGTGAAGATCAAAAAGCATCTAGCCCGAAACCCTGAGGCTTACTCCATAGCACAACATTAAGCAATGATACTATATTAAAACCAGGGAAGGCAGCTCAGGTTGATAAAAAGACCAGCAGGCTGCAAGACAAAATTATGCTAGACTGAGATAATAATTACAGCAGTTCAGGAGCAATTTAATCAAAAAGTCTAGAAGATTCAAAAGTCTGATATTCATGGTTAACAAAGCTGGGTTTTAGTCCTTGAAGCCAAACTCACCAGAGATTTCCTCTGTCTACAGTTGAGCTGCGGACAGGACTAGAAATTCTCTTCACTTCTCATGAATTCAGTCTGTAGTTTCAAATCCAGAAATGCATATATTGCCTAAATCTCCTGGCAATATTAAGAGAATTATTTTCCTTAATGGCCAGATTCACTGCTATGTGGAAGCAGTTAGACACTGAGGTCTTTAAAAAATCTGATGCAGTATAGTTAAGCCTTAAGTAAATCATTTAGACCTCATGCCACTATCCACAAGAGCTGCAATAAAAGGAGCTATAAAATTCTGTCACAATTCCTGAGATATGAAGACCAGAGACCAAGTACTGAGCAAGCACATCCTGTACAAAGCAATACACGAAGGATGCTGCATGCCTGGGATTCTCCATGCATATCAACAAAAGTTACATATGGACAACTGTAGGTTACAGAAAATGAGATCTGCTCTTCAGCATTCACAGAAAGTGTTTGCTCTATGGCAGCACGTTCAAACCAGCCCAATATTGCTTTTACTAAGAAAAGGAAAGGGTTAGTGTTATGAGAAATGGATAGCACATGACTGCTCTTAAAAGAAAACTTTAAAGTCTGGAAAGCTTAAAATTTTGACATATTTCATAACAGTATTATATTTAATCTTTTATCTGAACAAGTATTCTCAGTCTTTCTTTGAATTCATCTTCCAAATATCTGGGAGGACACTTTAACCACAGGATAATATACTCAGTAGCTCCTCAAAATAATCCTCTTCCTGGGCTAGAAAGAGATAGAATGAAAACTTAGAATAGGCCTGTTATTTTTACGTATTTCATAATTCAGTGCTTATGTTGATTCAGTGTTTCATAATTTCATAATTCAGTGTTGCATGTTGATTAAATAAGTGCAGTAGTAAAGATATATTAAGTTTTCCATCCTCAAAATCATTAAATTCTCTTGATATGAAATTTGAGGTCATCATATCTGATGATCCAGTCATAGTTTCTGTTCAAGAGAATTTTCCAAATTTGACGGGACTTCCCAAATCTGTTTATGCAAAGGAACATCTCTTAATGCAAAAAAAAAAACTTTCCAAATTTGTTCCTTTAATTGGTTACCTAACAGTTATGTTGTCACCCATAACTAGCTCTCAAAGCTGCAAATGACTGGAAGTTCATGAGAGAGGATATCTTATCTGGCAGCTGTAAATGGACAATACTCAGCCATAACTGAAAATACTAGCAATACTTTCTCTCAGGTCTTTTCTCACATAAATGCACAGAATGAATGAAATACATGAAGACACAAAAATCATGGCTTTGATGCAGGGGTAAGAGAACTACTTCTTTCAGTAGAGCCATGAATTCATCCTGCATCTCAAAGACATGTGACTTTTGCCATCACCATAAACTCCTCTTCAGTCTTTTGCAATAGCCCAGAAAAGGTGTGGATTTATCTGTTTTCAATTGCAACAGCCATATAATTGTGAGTTGATACCTAACCTTTGTTGCCCAAGACAGTTCTTGTGGTTCTTTAACGTATTACTACCCTACCGCATTCACTTCAAAGTGATATTTATGATACTTTTAGGAGGAGCCCACTCAGCTGAAGATAGTCTTCAGTCATTTTCTTGTCTCTCCTCATATAGTGGACATGCTCATTTTCCTGAACACCAGATGTGCTCTTCAGAAAACTGATGTCATCAAGAGAAGCTGAATTGGTGTAATTCTCCTGCAGGGAATCAGCTGCTATCTCTTCCTACATGAGACAGGGAAGGAGGGTCACATGTGGCTGTACATGAGTCACCGCTGTGTTAACTGATGGGTCAGTGGCCAATTCTTAAGTCTTTCACGCAACTAGAAATGTCACAGTTTCACCTGTCCTCTTTCTGCTGGCAACTCTGCCTCTTCCTATTGAATGCCGGAAATGATCTTCTTTCTCTGTCAGATATTAGACTCCTTTGTTGGCCTGAGCTCAAATAGCAGCAGGGAGAGAAGTAAGTAGCAAGAACTAACCCAAGAAAACTCCAGAGAGGAGCTGACACAGCAGCAAGGAAAGTGTAAGGCCTTCTGGCAGTGAATGAGGATCAAGCCAGAACCAGGAACGTAGAAAGGAAAGAAGGGAGGAGAGAGATGAAAGCTGACCATTTCAATACTGTGCCATTTCAGCTGAACAAGGAAGTTTGCAGACTGGCTTGCACACTGGCTTTCAAAACAATAACATGCATCTATCCCATCTACCGCCCCTCACAGCATTCCTTCACAAAGTGTTCCTTGTAGTGCACAAAACACAAATTCTTTGTCTTCTTAATCCAAACAAAGCACTAGTGTATGAAAGAAAGAAACAAACCAACAGACAATCCCTCCTCCCCCCAAACAAGAAAAACACCCAAAGGTTTTGTCCAATTTTGTCCAATAATGTCAGTACTCTCAAGGCACCTGATTCACTCATCAAAGCAAACAGCTGGGTTTCTGTAGAGGTGTGTTTGCCAAACCCTTTCATTTACAACACCAGCATCATCAGCCAAGATAAGAAAGACTGTGCTGTAAGAAGCGCAAAGCACCTTGCAGCAGAGTACTGAGGAGAAGCCCGATGTGGCTGTGACTGAGCTGGCTCCAGAATGGGGTGTGGTAAAGCCAGATCAGTGCTGCATCTCACCCAATTAACCTTACTCCTATAACCCACATACAGTGCTGTCAGCTAACACTTTTTTTTTCATGCAACTTTTAGGATCCAAGCTTATACTGTCCGCTAGCACTGCTCTGACTCAGCCAGAAGTTCCTGTTTGTCTGCTGCTCTTTGCTCTGCTTTCCACTGCACAGAAGAGATCCACGCTCAACTAGAGGAGAGAACATAAAAACAAGAATATGTCCATCATTTGGCTAATATGTGCCTCACATTGCTGAGGGCAGACATACCATACTTTGCTATTTAACCATATCATATTTAAGGAAATGGACTTTTTCAACAAGAAATTTTCTCTTCCTAACTAGAAAACCACTACAGACCCCTAATTTTTCATTCCTATTGTAGTCAAAACAGACTAGATGCAATTATATTTCCCTATTATGCTATCAAAATGAATTGTAGAACTCAGCCATTTTTCTCAACCAGCTGTTGGAAATTAGCATGCCCTATTCATCAGCAATATCAAACAACAAAGTTATACAGTTTAAAACAAAACACACATGCACAAAAATCCAAATTTTCTTAGATCATGCCAGATTATGCAAAGCAAAACAAGTTGATTTTGTTTTTCCTTCCTCTTTTCACTGACAGCATAGAATTTCTCAGAGATTCAGAGAAGATATATATCTTTAAAAATTAAATAATGAACCTTCTTTTTTCTTAGTCACTTTTATTTGGAGCTAGGTAAATATTCAGATGAGGAAAAGTATGCAACTACATTGGCAAATTCTGCCTGATAAGAAGTCTCTGCACATGATCAGTATGGCATATATATGGCAATGGTATATGGAGCTCACGAGGATAATAAGCAAGGGGAAGTATTTAGGAAGTATGTAAAAAGATGCAACTATATAACATTAATAGTACAAGGGCTTTTCCAATCACCTAACTTAACCCAGTGCTTCTAGATTACTTAGATGACCTGGGAAAACTTTTTCACTAACTTTTTCAAAATCTGTACAATTTTAATATAAAACTATTAGAATATCAATAATTTTCTCATAACAAAATAGAAGTTCCAATTCATTTTCTGGAATTTATATTTTCATAAGAGATTCCTATCTCTTCCCTTAGAGAATCTTCCCCTTAGCAGAAGCAAGTGTAGTGCCAGAATGTTTATTTGTAGTGATACTGAGGGCACAGTGAGAGAGTGTTCAGCATGCCACTACAGGTCAGCCCTCATACTGAGGAGTCTCCCCAGTTTGATTAATCTGTAAACAGGTGTCTCAGCTGGAAAGTCAAAGCTGAATGGATATGAGCACTTTGTGGCTAAAGAAATTGAAATGCTTTCGCCATTCTAAACTAATACTCTACCAAAATCAACCTTTTTTTTTTTTTTTTTTTTCTATATTTGTCGTTACAGAATTTTTACAATCTGCTCTCAGAAATCAACCCACTACTGAAGCACAGCAAGAGGCATTCTGATCAAAAGGGATGGGGAGATGGAGATATAATGAAGTTTTGCAAGAAAAAGGGTGTAGGACCAGGAAGAAAGCTATAATGAACTCAATGAAGCATCACTCAGGTGCAGGAAGTGATTCTCCTGATTCTCACTTGGCAGGCAAACATGCTTCCAGCCCTGAGGCTTAGGACTATGTTTCAAAACAGGCATCTGGCTGTATAGAATTTTTTTCTAGGGTAAGGAGAAGGTTGACTGAAGGGCTGTGATGATAACTTGAAGGATAGGACTGGTGGTGCTTATTATCTTCAAGGCTAAATCAGGTCTACAGGCTTCATTTACTGCAAAATGCGAGTGATGTATTTACCAGAGTAGTTATGACATTATCTTGCTGCGGAAGGCAGACAGACCAGCATGTGCTGCTCCCCAGGAGCACCACAAGACTTAATCTTTGCTTTTCAAATAGAAATTGAGAAGCAATCAGAGTAGACTGAGAGAGTGGATTTCAGAGCCACATTTTTTCTTGCAACCCTAGAAAGAAAAAGCACCTGAACTGCTCCTGCCATCTCTCCAAAAGAAACAGATAGTCTAGAAAAAAATCTTAATTCTATGTAGTAGACTAGGTACTCGAGTGATGAAGAGGCTCTCAAAAGCTAGGAAGAAGGGAGTTCTTTCTACATGAATGATCCTAATGGAATCCTAAGTGGACTGATGGAAGAGGCTCCTGAGGATGACTAAGAACAAGCAGGTGTGATGGATTAGGGGACACTACTTGGAGCTACATCCATTGTCTGAAGTCTTTATCTCCCTAATTTATCTCCCAAATTGCTCATCAGATTTTACTGCAGGATACAGGCTGACCATTTTTTCCTATATACTAAATAAATTCAGATGCATTTGTAAAGTCCTATTGCAGTTTTATGATGCTTCTGAGAAATGCATGTGGATAGGATACATTTCCCAACTTCCACTATTTTTTGTTTATGCAATTGATAGGGAACTGCTATTAGAGATGAATTAAAACGTTTGACCATCACTTCCCTGGTCCTGCTGGCTGCACTCTTCCTGATACAAGCCAGGATGTTGTTGGCTTTCTTGGCCACCTGGGCACACTGCTGGCTCATGTTCAGCTGGCTGCTGACCAACACCCCCAGATCCTTTTCTGCCGCACAGCTCTCCAAACACACTGCCCCAAGCCTGTAGCACGGCATGGGGTTATTGTGACTGAAGTGTAGGACCCAGCGCTTGGCATTCTTGAACCTCATCAGTGGGCATTCAGCCCACTGATCCAGCCTGTCCAGATCCCTCTGCAGAGCCTTCCTACCCTCAAGCAGATCCACTCTTCCTCCCAGCTTGGTGTCATCTGCAAATTTGCTGAGGGTGCACTCAATGCCCTCATCCAGATCATCCATAAAGATATCAAAGAGGAATGGCCCCAGCACTGACCCCAGGGTCATCGTGACTGGTCACCAGCTGCTCCATTCACCACCATTCTCCAGGCCCAGCCACTCAGCCTGTTTATCACCCAGTGAAGAGTACAGCTGTCTAAGCCATTAGCTACCAGCTTCTCCAAGAGGATACAGTGGGAGACTCTGTCCAAGGCCTTAATAAAGTCTAAGCAGACCACGTCGACAGCCTTTCCCTCATCCACTAGGCGGATCACCTAGTCATAGAAGGAGATCACTTGGGTCAAACAGGACCGGACTTTCATAAACCCATGTTGGCTAGGCCTGATTCCCTGGTTGTCCTGCACATGTTGTGTGATTGCCTTCAAGATGATCTGCTCCGTAACTTTGCCTGATACTGAGGTCAGGCTGACAGGCCTGTAGTTCCCCAGATTCTTCATCTGACCCTTCTTGTAGATGGGCATCACACTGGCCAGTCTCCAGTCATCCAGGACCTCACCTGTTGACCAGGGCTGCTGATAGATGATGGAGAGCAGCTTGGCAAGCACTTCCGCCAGAAACCTCAGAATCCTTGGGTGGATCCCATCTGGCCTCATAGACTTGTGAGTGTCCAAGTGGAGTACCAGGTCACTGACTGTTTCCTCCTGAATTAAGGATGGGGAGGATTATTCTTCTCACCATAGGTCTCTTCATGCTCAAAGGGCCAAGTATGTTGAGGATAACTGATCTGTGTATTAAAGACTGAAGTAAAGAAGACATTAAGTACCTCAGCTTTATTCTCATCCTTGGTGAGAATGTTCCCCAGTGCATCCAATAAAGGATGGAGATTCTCCTTGGCCTCTCCTGAGAACAGCTGGTGGGGTTAGTGGTTATTAGAATGAGGGAGCTAAGTACCACAATTTAGTGCAGTGCACCTGTGACCACATACGCAGGTCCACTTATGACTTCTGTCTGTTGTTTAGCAATGGTCATGCAATTTGGGATGTACAGCATTTCTTTGTAATTCTGATACAACTCTCCTCCTACACATTTTGATCTCTAGAAGATCTCAGGGATCAGAAGGGACTGGTTGTGAATAGACCAGGAAGGATATAGGCAAACATATTCATTCTGATATTTTATGATAGTTTTTTTTTGCAGTTCCTGAGATCCTAAGGCCTTTTGGGGGGCTGATGAACATAACAGCTGATCAACAAGAATGTCTTCCTTCCTTTGCTGGCTTTTGAAGAATTTTCACCACAGAGAGGAAAAGGAAAAAAGAGAAGGAATATCTTCTTGGCCATGAAGATTGTATGAAGAACGAATTGCATCACCTACTGCCAAATATGGTGGGTAACCTGTTTGGTGAAAAGTCAGGGATTTAAAGCCAGTAACTAGAGGAAAAAAAAAAAAAAAAAAAGAGCAGTACTGGTGGTCAGGGATCATTTGAGCCTCTGATGGCAGAGAAAACAAAAGGCAGTAGGAGTTCTTAGTGTGAGTGCAGCATAACAGGTTCAACAGGACCAAACAACACATGACAATAAAAACACCATGGGAACTTCATTTTGTGACTTAGAGGTGATAGAATATCAAGATTATTGTGGATTCAGGCTCTCTGAGATAGAAAAGATAAATGTCTGTATTTGAATAGTAGCATTTCCTTTTTTTTTTACATGTTTGATCCTGTTATTTTTTTTTCCTCTAAACTGTCTATGTACCAAAATAGAAAAATCCTAATGTTTTTGTTTTTAGCTAATAATAAATATAGGCATGAAAACTTAGAAGGGTTATGCTTATATAGAGTATGCAACAGTAACACATCCATATGAAATATTGTGGCTATCAATAAATATTTAAATAAACTAGAAAATCAAAAGGTATGGGTTATCCACTGTTGAAATGACGAGAAACTGTTATGATGGCCATAAACAATTCATTTGCAATTTTCAATACATTTGCTTCTGGGCTACATTTTATTTATTTATGTGTCTAACTTGAATCAGAGTAAAATTCTTTAGAGGTTTAAAATCAACTTTTTAACATTGTAAAATTCAGGAGTCTCTTTCCCATAAAATTTATCTCCAGCTTTTCAGAATTTTATGTGAGGACCTTAGGTCTTCATTTGCAGTTCTTCCTACTCATATATTTTCCTCTAGATGCAGTTATGTAACCTGGTATTTATGGAACAGTATCAAGTACCTTTTCATCTTCTAGAGAGCCGTCTTCAATAATTTTCCTATGAGCACAGAACAGCCTAGCTCCATGTCTTAAAATATTACTGCGTTTTACACTCAGAGGTATGTCTACCCCCACAGTGCTGGGCACTCAATCAGACACACAGCAAATAAGTGTCTCTAAAGGGCTTATGAAGGTCTTCTTTATGAAAAAAGCAGTAGAATGCTCTTGTCAGCAGGAACACTTTCTAGTTTTCTGTAATTATTGAAAATATGCTAGAATTACTAATGTGGTTCTCTGTAACACTTAATAAATTGCATAAAAAGAATTTTATACCATCATGTACTGTGAAAAAAAATGGTGCAGCTTTAATGACATTTGTCTACTTTTAGCCTTACTCACGTGTTACTTCTGAAAATTAGAAGAACTAGAAATCATAGGTAGGAAATCAAAGCAGCGATGAACTAAACATTTTGTATTTATTTAGAAGAGCAAAGAAAAGGCAGGGGTTGGGGAGAAGTTTCAAGCCATATTGGCTTACAGAGAAATGTGCACTGTAACGGCTTGAAGATTAAGGCTCTCAAACAGAAAACACCCTCCCCTCTCTTTTTCACATCTCCAAACTGTGTATGTCAGAATTTGGAGGCTAGATATGTAGGGTTACGCCATTTGAAAGTGGCATTCTTCATTCTTCAATGTCTTAAAAAACAGAGAAGGGATGGTGAGGTGATATTGCTCGAACAGTAACACATCCCTTCAACTTCACACATGGTGGAGCATAAGATCTTATCTGTTTCACAGGAAGTAAGAGGGTGGCCTCTGTCCTCTGTCTGAAGGAACAGAGAAACCATGAGGGAGTTCACACCCTGCGAGGCGTTTTGGTACATTTACCCTTCCTCTCTCCTCACAGTAATTCTAGCTTTGGCTAGAAGGCCAGTGCTAGCGTGGGGTGCATTAGGGAGTGTGTTGCCAGAAGGTTGAGAGAGGGGATCCTCCCCCTCTACTCAACCCTAGTGGGGAACACCTGTAATACTGTGTTCAGTTCTGGGCTCCCTAGTACTAGAGGGACATGGAGCTATTGGAGAGACTCCAATGCAGAGCTACGAAGATGAGCAGGGGACTGGTACATTTCTTCTCTGAGGAGAGGCTGAGATAACCAGGACTGTTTAGCCTAAAGACGATAAGGCAGAGAAGTAATCTTATTAATGTGTCTAAGTACCTCAAGGAAGGGTGTCAAGAGGATGGGGCCAGCCTCTTTTCAGCGGTGGCCAGCGATAGGACAAGAAGCACAGAAGCATACAAACTGAAGCGCAGGAAGTTCTGTCTAAATTTGAGGAAAACTTCTTGACTATGAGGGTTCCAGAGCACTGGAACAGGTTGCACAGAAAGGTTGTGGAGTCTCCTTCTCTGGAGGTCTTTCACACCCTCCTGGACACGAGCCTGTGCAACATGCTGGTAGGTAATCCTGCTGGTGCAGAGTGGTTCAACTAAGTGATCTCCAGAGGCCCTTCCAACCTCAACCATCCTGTGATTCCGTGACGCTTGTATTTGTGCCGGTGCTTAGAAGCTGTTGGTTCACTAGGAAAGCTGGTGGGTAATGTTAGTTATTATCCCCCCCATATTTTCATTCAGCACTTCCTTCCTATTTTCTGACTGAGTCAGGACAGTCAAAGGAAAATGGAAAAGCTGTAAGGAAATAATAGGAAAACAAGCTGGAATTAAAGTACCAAACATAAAAGCAAAGTGGTGGGAAGTTAAAGTAAGAAAGACTTATAAGTAAGACTTTTTGTCTACTAAACTTGCTGGACATTTTATATGTGTGTTGCATGAAGTTGCCACAGGCTGGATGACTTTGAAAGGAGCAGAAGGTACCTGCACCTGTAAAATCCTCAGACTGGTACCAGATGTTCCTCTTCCTGCCCTCCAGCCTGGATAGTTAGTGTGAAACAGAGTATGAATTATTTCCTTTCCTAAGCAAATAATTGATCAGATGGGCAAAAACAGAGATTCTTGACTATTTTTGATATATGAAAACTGAAATGTTTACTTGTAGTCTTTCTGGGAGGTAAATAGTTCTAGATTTTTGCAGTCTTTCATAAGACCCCCTTAGAAACAGACTTTGGTAACAGTCTAAAGGATCTGGATAAAATGTAGAAAAACAGAAAAGAAGGACAGCACAAAAGAAAAGCTTCTTGTTGTTGTTTTTCCTGCTAATTTGATAAGTTTCCACCTGAGAACATCTTTATTGGAAGATCAACAGAGAGCAATTTCCATCAGAGAGAACCGAGCAAATGTTCTTTTCCTGGCTCACCTATCAGAATCACTGATTTTATAGATCAAAGGTTACTACCTTGAGTTTTATTGTCTTTAATGTGCAGGATGTCCATATAACAGATCTAGTTGTTGGGAGAGGGGAAGAGACAAACTCAGTCACCCTGCTTTGTATGCCCAACAGCTAGAAGGGAAAATGAATGGTCACCTTTTTCAACTTAAGAGCTAAGCTTCAGGAAATTACTTTTCATAATAGCTGCAGTACTCTGTGAAAGAAGAAACCTGAATAGCTGCCAGGCAGGGACAGCTGGAGGCATTCACTGAATTCTGTTTTACAGTGTTTCATAGCAATACAGTAGAAAGAGTGGGAGGCTTAATTAGAAGTTATTAACAAATCATAAATCTTTTTAAAAAATAAAATGTGATTCCTAGTTATGGCTGTCCAGGTGCAAAGAGCAGAAACATTTTACAGCGTCTAAGAAATGGAATAAACCATATTGCCTTTTTATTTATGCCATATTTTTCATATTTTTCATAAATGAGATTTACTGAATGTTCTACCCTGTTCCACTTGTGAAGTCCTAATATGCATGGTATCCTATGTATTGTGGACTGCTGGCATCTTGCTCTCTTCTTTGAGTGCCAGATATTAAACACACATTTGCAAATTCTATGCATGTTTCCCTGCTAGCAAAAACATATTCTAGAAGCTGTGTTATAGAAATTTGTGTCACATTGGGAGTATCAAATAGGTGTATATAATGTATTATAAAATATGTCTTACAGAAATTGTTCATGCTAAAAGGTATTAAGCAGGGCTAATTGCACTATATTTCCTTCAAATATGCATCCTTTCACTGTCAAATCATCCTTCCTACTGATGCTGTAAACAAGCTACCTTCACTTCAGAGTATAGACACTCCTGGTCAAAAACTATGTTCTTGTTTTATGTTTGTACAGACTTGTGTAAAAGGGTTCTGGGCCCAAGGCTGCAACTCAGCAATGTGCACTGGAAAACAGTATTTTTTTCATCAGCTCTCTGTCTCAAGCAAGTAAACTTTGCAAAGCGAACAACTAGAATTAAAAACACACCTTCTCTGAAGAAAAACAGGTTTTAATTTTCTGCCAGTCACTATTTACACCCTCTTGGCTTTTGGAGTGGGACTGAGAAATACATTTTTTCATTACCTCTGCACAAATGTATATGTAAACAAAGCACAGATCTAAACTGCAAGCATGAAAACCTGATTCACAGTTATTTCCATTTATTAAGTATGTAAACATATCCACTTTAAACCCAATTGTGAGCAGAATACCAGACTGCTCAAAATTAAGTTTTTGAAATCACAGAAAAAAATATTAGTACCAATACTAGATCCATAAGTTGTTTTTCTTGCCTCCAAGAAGAGGCTAGTACTTACAGGTTTTTGTAACGGAAAGTCATCCATATTTATACTTAGCAAACACTCTCTGCTCTTAACTGTCGTATCTCTCCATTGTTTCCTTTGCCCTTTTTGTCTTAAAATAAGTCAGTGGATATGTGCGTTTGTATAAGAAATCTCTTCACTGACTGTTTTTCCTCGTCTTGCTTTTCCACCTGAGCAAACTACTGGTAAGATTGTAATTAAAAATGAAGGCTGCGAGGTGTAAAGTGGGAAAGAATAAATAGTTTGTATCAGGTACATGTAATAGATTCCTGCACCTTCCTCCTCTTCCTGATGTAAGGTAACAATAGTAAAAAGAGATAAACCCTTCATGTTGTCATCATGCAGCCTTCTGCGTGCCTCACTGCTACACATGGGCTTGCCACTGAGTTCCTTATCATGCACTGTCATCACACCCATTGCATCAGCCACAAAAGCATAATCTGCAGCTTTGATATTTTCATACAATTGGCTGACATGACTTGAGCTAACCATGCTATGCATGGTGCAGTGCCATCCTTTTGTCAAGTACCTGGTGTGGGGTCATGCTGCAGTGCATGCTTGTTTAAAATAGGGCAAGACTAATAGCTGTGCCTTCAGGCAACAGCCTGAGATAGCCCTTGTAACAGCAACTGCAATACTTGTATGTGATGCAGTGGTTTGATATACTTAATACCTTCTTTGCTTTAGTCTTTAATACACAGATCAGTTATCCTCAAGGTACTTGGCCTTCTGAGCTGGAAGAGACCTATGGCGAGAAGAATAAGCACCCCTGC
>VZSV01000092.1:1799058-1811244 GCA_013398735.1 Nothocercus julius | reverse complement strand
CCGCTACTCCACTGAGACACTCACAAGTCTATGGGGCCAGATGGGATCCACCCAAGGATTCTGAGGCTGCTGGTGGAAGTGCTCGACAAACTGCTCTCCATCATCTATCAGCAGCCCTGGTCAACAGGGGAGGTCACAGATGACTTGGGACTTGCCAATGTGATACCCATCTACAAGAAGGGTCGGAGGGAGGATCTGGGCAACTACAGGCCTGTCAGCCTGACCTCAGTGTGGAGGAAGGATGTTGTAGTGAGGCGGGGGTGGGGTCTCTTCCCCAGAGTGACTGCCGAAAAAAGGACAAGAGGAAATGGCCTGAAGTTGTGCCAGGGGAGGTTCAGGTTAGATATTAGGAAAAATTTCTGCACAGAAAGAGTAGTGAAGCATTGCAACACACTGCCCAAGGAAGTGGTGCAGTCACCATTCCTGGCAGTGTTCAAGAAATACATACACGAGGCACTTAGGAACATGGTTTAACAGGCATACTTAAGGGCTTATGGTTGCACTCAATGACCTTGAAGATCTTTCCAACCATAATGATTCTATGATTCTACAGAAGGAAGTGACCCTAAAATATTTGGAGACATGCAGGTGCCTACAAGTATTCTATGGCCATTCACTATTTAGGACTAAGATGCACTTTTATGCTTTCACAAGTGGAAAGTTAGTAATTCCTAGGCTCTTTTCCTTTTTTAATTATTAGTAATTACTATCAGTAATTTTATCAGTAGCTATTTACTTACATTTGTAAGTGCTAAACTGAGTTCTTTGACGTTACTCCATTTTCACAGCAAGGTCTAGGGAATGCCCAGCAGCTGTGGTTGTCATGCCCTTCCTGTGCCATGCCATGCCGGGCCGGGCCAGCAGGTGACTACCTGCAAGCGGTGCTGGAGTCCCCCCACTGCAATCTGTGATCGTGGCTTCACTAGTACTGCTATGCTAGTATTTTGTAATTATCAGTAGTGGTGATTGAAAATGAAAGTGCAAATCGGAGTTTCTATCCCAGCGAAAAGTCCAGGAAAACAATGAGCATCCTGAACCCGAAAGACTACTATAATGTTTTCAGGTAGCAAAATAATCCTCCCAACACTTAAAAAATAAAAATAAAAACAAATCCTTTTCCTAACCACCCCTCCAAAAAGGAAACCAAAGAATGGGGGAGAGCACTTAAAATTATGCCAAACACAGCAATCTCACCTGCAATTTCACTTTCTGACCCAGTCTGCCCCTCCCAAGAAATGCCTGCAAACATCTTAATAAGCAGTCCAAAGACCCTCAGCAAAGCAACCCCAAGCTAAGCTCCTTGCTCCGCGAGGTTTCTGACTCAAGGGCTGAGCCTTAACTTAAGGGACTATTATCTATTACTTGAGAGTTGAGGATGTGGGTTTTGCATCCTTCTCCTGGAGGATTTTAAAGGCTACAATCATCAGAAGTCTTCTTCCGACAGCCCCTTGACTTCTGCCTTGAAGGTAAACCCTTGGTGGAAGCTGATTGCTTTTCAAACCCATTCCCCAACAAGGCCTGCAGCAGCCAGAGTTTGCTAGCTCAAAAAATCCAACAATGAAAATTTATCTCCATTGTCAAGTATCTATTTGACATGGAAGTGAAAGAGTGGCATAGAAGTGTTTTTCCTTTAATGCATTGCTTGGCAAGGGACTAACAAACAAAGCCAAATCAACCCACATGCAGAACTATGCTTATCTGAAAATTTGCATGGATAGCTCTATGGCCAGCTCTGGCCACAGTCTAAGGCAGAAGAGTAAATGGTCTACCAGAGACCCACCCAAGATAATTTTAAACCCAATGAAGCCATCTTTGGAATTTTTAAGTATTCTGTGTGCCACTCCTGATGTAGCTAAACTGTAGTTTTTATTTAGGCACATTATTGCAGAAATGCTACTGACCACAGCTAAAACACAAGAAATTATGCAAACAGACATCCTCTGAAACAATCTCTTCCTTTAAGAAATCTTCAAACTCTCCCAAAATAATATATTAACAGATCAAGCACTATAACTAATCCTAGCATTAGGTGCTGCACTTTTTTTTTAAAAAAATATGTTCTTCAGAATAAAGGCTGCCACTGAAAAAACACAACCAAGGCCTAAGGGGTGCTGAGCAGTAAGCTTTTCTTAAAAATCTGCCAAAGACCTTGATGTATAATGGAGAAGACTGTTTCTGCTTAGCATAAATGCACTCAGAACTTCTCAGCTGAGCACTGATAAAAAAGCTCACAGAAGCAAGGGGAACCCCAACCAAACCAAAGAAGGGAATAGAATTTTTTTTTTCTTTTAATGGAAATAATTCACTCTTACAGTAGGAATTCATGTTAAGACTTTTTTTTTGGGGGGGGGAGGTGGTGGTTCGGTTTTATATGAGCACAAACAGGTTTAAAAATTAATTACAGAAAGGGTTTTGTTGTTAGGAGAGCTCTTCCAAACAGAGAAATTTCAAACACACCACTTTTTGGTACATCCTCTTTCTTTGTTTGACTGATCTTCAAACTACAGATTAGCGTCCCTTCCAACCTCAACCATTCTGTGATTCTGTGACTCTGTGATCGGCCTTGGATTTGGAAAGTTATTGCTACATTTTCAGAATGAATGAAATAGATGGAGAATTACAAGCATGTAAAACACCATAATCTAGCAAAGAATGAGTCAAAATAACCTGATCAAACCCATAATTTTGGAAAATGTTCTTATTCAGGACAGTATCTGATTTTCGTATTTAAAGTGGATGCAAATGATAAAGTTCTGAAAAAGTAATCACTGCAAAGAGACTTAATCATCTGTTTAGACAACAGGACTCTACCTCTGAATATGAATATAAAACGAATATCACAGAATCACAGAATGGTTGAGGTTGGAAGGGACCCTGCTCAAGCAGGGACACCTACAGCAGGTGGCACATGGTGGCAGCCAGGCGGGTTTGGAAGATCTCCAGAGAAGGGGACTCCACAGCCTCTCCGGGCAGACTGACACAGGGCTCTGTCACCCTCACAGGAAAGAGTGTTTTTCTCATATGGAGATGGAACTTCCTGTGTTTTAATTTATAGCATTTCCTTGTCCTGTCACTGGCCACCACCGATAAGAGTTTGGCCCCATCCTCACTACATTCTCCCCTCAGGTATTTGTACATTTTTGATAAGACTCCCTCTCAATCTTCTCTGCTCCAGGCTAAACAGACCCAGCTTGCTCAGTCCTTCCTCATATGATAGATGCTCTAGTCCCTTAATCATCTTTGTCGCTCTGCACTGGACCCTCTCTAGAAGCTCCACGTCCCTCTTGTTCTGGGGAGCCCAGAACTGCACCCTAATCTGTACTGGTGTCTGAGGTTATTACTCCCCAGGGGCAGGATCCTGCACTTGTCCTTGTTGAACCTCATGAGGTTCCTCTCTGTCCAACTCTCCCACCTGTCCAGGTCCCTCTGAATCGCAGCGCAGCCCTCTGGAGTGTCGGCCACTCCACCCAGTTTGGTATCATATTGATGAACAAGTTGAACAGCACTGGGCCCAGTACTGACCCCTATGGGACACCACTAGTTATGGGCCTCCAACTAGACTGGGCCCCATTTATCATGGCCCTCTGAGCTCTGCCATCCAGCCAGTTCTCAAAATCACCCATGTACATAAAAGATACACAATATTCAAAAGTCCAAGATATTTGAACATAAAATATTTGTAAATACAAATGAATGCTGTCTTTAACCTGTACGTCAAATCACACTTTTTTTTTAGGACTGACATCAGCATCTGTGTACTTAAATGTGGAATTAAATATAGACCACAAGCATTTGCACAAATCTATGTAAAAAGAACTATATTGAGATTTTAAATGGTCATGGTTGTACATTTCCCATTTTAATCCTTTCTTTCCCTGCTGATGCTGACAAATCCAAGCCTGTTTTTCCCAAGAGGAAACTTGTCAGAGAGCAAGATACTTCAAAACATTTCATTCCACTGGACCTGTTGCAAATAGCCAAAGCCACGATTACATCACTACACAACACTAAGAGTTTGTAGGTAAAACCCATTATGCTCAGAATGATTTTTTTAATGAGTAAGAAAACACAAATAAATTACTTTATAAACCAAAATAGTACACATTAGATGCAAGAATTTCTGGAAGTGAGAGAGGAAGCATTGGCTCTTCAAAAAACAAAACAAAAAGTCCAAAACAATCAAGACAACCCCCCCCCCCCACACACACACACACACAAACAGAAGTTGCTTAGGATTCCCAGTTCTCATCTTTAAAACATATCATCACCGAATTGAAGTATATAATTCAAGAGTCAGTAATCTTAATTAAGCTGCAATCAGCATTTAAACTAGTGTTTATTAGAAAATAAAATTGCACAGCATGTACATTTTCACACATGAAGCTGCATTAAGTTACTCTGATTTGAAATGTTATATCCCCAGAGCAAATTTGCAGTCGGCATCTTTAGAAAGAAAAGAGACTGTTACTTCCCAATGCCCAATAAATGTCTCTTATGCAGTATTTGTTACGGCGCCTCAAGATAGGGAAAGAAGCACTTCAGGCACCTTTAAGAAACTTCAGAATACTCCAGGAGACAAATTTAATACCTAAATGAAAAACCATTGCCTGGGTCACTTAATAAAACCACAACCAGCAATATAATGCATTCCTTTTCCAGTTCGCAGCATACAGGAAACCTACTGACATTTGGAGAAAATTCAATGTGGCTTTGAGGCATTGGACATATATCCATTTAACTAATGCATAGGACAGAACATTTATCTTTGAATTATTCTAAGTCATAAAAGATGATGCCTTTCACAATTATCAGACTTAATAAGACAGTAACATCTAATGAAAAACAAAGAAAATTATGCCTTCACACTTTGCTAAATTACTTTTCTGCAGTTCATTATATTAACAGCACGCAGAGTGACTTCATTTCACTGCAGGGGTCTGTCGGAAATGCAGATTGCTGGCCTAACAATGCATTGTGGCTTGGATTTCTGTTGTTGTTTATAGTTATGAAAACAATCTAATTGACAACGTCAGAATTCATAACCAAGAAATATGGAGAACTATCTAAGCTACAGATATGGCCACAGCTTTTGAAATATGAGCTGAGGGCTTAGAAAAGACGTTGACATCAGAATAAACACTGACACCTGTTTTCGTTCTCTTAAAGATTCTCCATTGCTGGATAAAATGATTTCTTGTAGCCTGTTTATCAAGGCTTCTGTAAGTTTCTTAAACACTTTTCTAACCTTGTGAAAAGACAAGCAAAATTTTCAGTACCATAAACTAATGTAGATCATTTATTCTGTTGAACTTTTACTGCAAATCTAATCTATTATTCCTTAAAATAACAACAAAATGCTACATTACATGATCCTTGAAAACTGAAAAGAGAAATGGGAAAACTCCTCGGGTTATTCCAATATCAAATGATAGACACCATGCACTAGATTGCCTGACGGCAGTGAGGAGATGGAATGCATCAGGGTCCTATGGTGAATGCATTAAATTTGCAGATTATGCAAAAAGTGAGCAATCAATCCACAATGTCACACAGCAGGACTCTGCAGGAAAGCAAAACCTGAGTGCAGCACTGTGCAGCGTAATGATGTCTCCCTGCCTGCCGCACGTCTCGTAACACATGTGGGAGACAGAGAGAAGCCATCCATTAATTAGAATTTTGGGGAAGAAAGGATAGCTGAGCAAGTCTTATACTTAAAGCATGAGACTTGACAGTATAAAGTCCATGTCCACTCCTGTGATAACTAGCCTAAAACTAACTTATACAAGACTCAGCCACAAAGCAATGTTTCTGATGTGCACACCAAAAATGGCAAATAGCTCTGTCTTAAACATGTTCAAGTTTCAGAAAACATCCACATGACATGATGCTCTCTGATGCTAAAGCATTATCCATATGCTGCACTATGTCTCTTTCTCTACAACAAGGCAAAAAAACTGTGTTTTTCTTCTAGGGGTGATTATGACACAGCAACGACACAATCCCCTCCTTCTTCAGTGCCCAGGATGCCAAGCACACACAGGGACAGAAACTAATGGGGCTATTCTGCACAGGCCATTTTAGGAGGCGAGCAACAATGTGAGGCTGTATGACTGTCCTCAATAACTCTTTGAAACTCCCCTAGGAGCAAACATGTAGCCTCATATGAACAGTGTCACTTTATGGTATCACACTACTTCTTGCCTATGCTACACAGGCAAAGGTCCTTCCACAAATAACTTCCACCCATAACCCACCTTAAGACTCTCGAACCTTTCAGTAGAAATTCCCATGCACAAACTCGAATTCAGATCAAGCCAAATGAACAGGGCAGATATTACAAAATAAACAGAAGCAAGTAATCATGACAAAATTATGGCTACCTGCCCATCATTCCTTAGCATAAAACCTGCTGAATCTTACAATCTGTAAAGCTTAGAGGTGTGGCAAAACAGAAGATCATATCCAAGAAATTCAAAGGAAAACCTAGGGAGCCCCAAGTGCCTGTATTTTCACAACAACTCAGATTCTAGGTCAAACTTGAGATAACATGCTGTTACACTCTTACCTCTTCTGCCATCACTGTACACTTTTACAGGTCATTTCATAAAAGCAGTTGCACATTTTACTGAGTGCAATCAGAATTTTTCTAGATTTTAATTTCTGTAGGTTCTGTGAGTTTGGGAGTTAATATGTATATTTTACTGAGCAGATTCTGATACTCTGGCTCTGGTTAAAGGTAGTTAACTTTCAAGCAGCATATCCAAGATGATATATAAAAGCCATATTAGGAACAACAGTACAGAGTCACTCAAAAAGCAGGGGGACTAGCACAGCTGAACTAAAAAAACTAGCCAAATTTAAGCTGACACCTGCAAAAGTGGCTGACAAGCTCAGAGCTCTGACTTACACAAAGATGTTTGCTGGGTTATGGTGCCAGTGTAGATGTAGACTGCTATACCACGACTGAACTAGTAAGGGCCCCTCAGGACACAACACATGGAAGAAAAGCCTGAATTTTGCTGGTTGGATTTGTTAGTTCCCACTAAAGGCTGACCATGTTAGACTCAATCTGGAAAATAACCAAACAGTTGGAGATCTTCTGCAATTTGCTTCTGCATGCTCTCTGTTCACATCTTGAATAGTATGGAAACTCCCCAGACAGCAAAAAGCTGACTTAGACCTAATGTAAAACTAGAGCTGGCCTTGGGGGTTGAATGTCTATTAGCATGGCATTGCACCTCTGCTAGGACGCATGGGAAACAGCACAGCTCTATGGTTTAGCTCAAAATGAAAGCTGAGTAATGCTTTATACTGAGAGCGTAGCTCCACTGCATCATTTATAGTGCCACAGCAATGCTGCAGCATGCAGAAAGTTATCACTATATGGGGCTACCCATAACACATATTGAAATGCTAGTGAAGATCATTAGAATATACCTAATTTTTGGGTGCTAATTTGCATCCCAGATTCCCTGTTCAGGCAGTTCTAGTGCACACAATTACTCCCTGTTGGCTTGCTGTACTTCTGGAGTGCAAACAAATACAAACACATACATCCTTATGTTATATGAATAATGAGACTCAAGATTTACAAAGGAACATGCTCTCTGAAATCAATACTCGATTTACATGTTACCTCATATGTAAATTTTTTTTTCTTTTTTTTTTTTTTTTCCAAATTTGTCTCCCTAAAGATCTAGACAAGGTCTTAATTATCCTCTTGTGAAAAAACATCCAAAAGAGGCAGAAGTATTCTGACAGAGAATCTTTCCAGTAAAACTGCCTCAGCAAATCATTATGCTTAAATTAAACTATAACAAGTGTAAAAAATCCTGAGAGCGAAAAACTTTATCACATCTGGCAAAAGCTTCCCAAAACATTGATAGAAGACTTTCTTAAATACAAAATGATTTCTATTGAAAGGATAATTGAGGTTTGTGGTAGGATGAGTATGAAAAACAAGTCTCTATTTCATTTTACATTAGGCAGTTCAGTTTTGCAGTAAATACAGATATATTTTACAACATATAAAATCAACAGCACCTTCTGCAGTTACAGTAATGGTTTGGAGGGAAGTGTTGCTACAGCAATACCAACCATAGGAAATCCACACCTACTCAAAACATTATTTCTGCACATCATGACTTTTTATGGCATGGCTCTCCTGCAGACAACGATGAGTAAATCAATTGCAATGCCTAAATTAATCAAATAGAAGTAGCTTGGAAAAAGTATTCCACAGAAACACACTGAACAAGGAAATGAAAGGCTATGACTGCATGTTAAGTAAGTATGCTTTTGTTTGTTTTAGTTAGTTGAACGTTGTTCCCTGAAGCAGCTTATACCAGCTAAGGCCAAGAGTTCAGACTGAGGCTTTCTCAAACCATATATGCTTGTATTCATCTTTTTTTTTTTTTTTTTTTTCGTACTCTTTACACATTCCCAAGCAACTAAAGGAAATCTGTCACTCCCAGAAGTGGTTCACCTCAGAGCTGCAGGGTTTCTTGACTGAGGCATTAAGTGGAAAAAAAAAAAAAAAAAAACACCACTTTTGGACTGGATTAGCCCTGAAGCGATATAGTGACATTTGTATGGCCCTACCCTTAATACAGTTGGTGTTGGTGTTAATCTGCATTGCAGATAAACCTCAGAGGATAAACAACACCTGACTGCAATACCTTTCCCTAACCAGGTCCAAGGGAGTGCTTGTGCCTAAGACTTACTCTGTGACTTTCTCACTCAACGTGGGGATCTGGGACTTTGGACTTTGGGGTTGGGTTCTTGCTTCCCTCTGTGCAAAGGTCCTATCTGCTCCTCTTTACTCCTGACTTGAATATTAATAAATTACATGTCTAATCACCCTGGCTTTCAATTCTCTATTTTCTCCCTTATCCTGTTCCACAAATTGGCTCCTCCTGTTAAATATTGTAGTGCCCATGGCAAAATTGGGAAGTGTTATAAACAGGAAATCTTTTGATTGAAAAACAAATCATCATTGACAACACCGAGAGACAACACTTGAGATCTTGAGAGTGGACTGACTTTCTTGAATCTCATTCTATCTGCACACTGTCTTTGACAAATTCGCTTGAAAAAACAGACTTCCACGCATTTCTACAGCTCCTAGCACACTTAGGAACAACAAAAACAAAACTGCTGAACTGCCGAATTGCACGGAATTACCAATATCACAGAAAAGTGATGGAGAAACTCAACACAAGGTGGAATCAGGGCAGTATCACTTTGCTGAAATTTGCAAACCATACCCAACTCCCTAAAGTTGCAAGACACCCAATAAGGGGCTGAAACTCATCTTGCTAACCTTGCAAAAAGCAGATAGTCTTTTGGAACTCTCCTGAAGATTCTGGAAGGATCACCTCATAAGGATGACCAGAGCATAGTCAAGCACTCCTTCCCTAAGGGTATAAAAGACATAGCCTAGCACTGGCAAGTAGAACAGGAATCAGGAACGACATCTGACCAACTGCTCCGGCTAGACCATGAGTATCCCTCCCCTCCCCTTACCTGGAACACTCTGCTAAGCTAACTCCATACAAGGTTGACAGTCCCCTGCACATTCAGGGGGAAGAGATATGCTAGCACTTGTCAATTCCTGCAAGGTTGAGAGCCCCCTGTACACTTAGGATGAAGAAACACCACAGCATTTTACTGGGACAAGCAATGTACTCCATTTAGTGGCGCTAATTGCTAACTACTAATTGATAAGCCTATCCCTATAACAATATGTGCCAGTTAATGGTGGATACTGTTATCCTAAAGATCTTGAGCCAGTGAATAAAATCAACTAACTAAAGCCCAGTGGCTCTTGCCCCTCCGGATTATTTTTACTGTGTCTTTTAACAAGTTAGTATGATAATGCCTCACTGAAGTCAAAGTCAAGAACTGCCTCCACTGCTGTCCCCTCATTCATGTTTTGTTCTCATATCATGCAGTTCTAGTTGAGGAATATTAGTATAATTTTTATGTTTAACGTGTGACATCAGGATGCACATTCCCTTGCTAACACTCTACCAGTTATTTATTTTAAAAGGCTGATTTGAACAACAAAGAAATGCCTGACACACAAAGAAGTGTTAACAGTTGTCAGCTTAGAACTTACGAACAGGAGATCAAAGGAAAATAGAAGGCCAATATGTTTTATTTTTCAGTCAAATTCTTTTTAAGAAAAGAAGATAAATATTCAAACTAGGCAATGTAATGAGCGTGATTGGTAAGCTAACTCTCCCAGTGAAAGAGTTGAAAGCAGAAACTATGAAAAATAAAAAGCATTTTAAATGTAAGGCGATGAAGACTGTCATCACAGAAGCACAGTTATATGTTACTCCGAATGTACTTCCCCAACCTTAATCTTCCTAAACCTTCAGTTTTAAAAGTAAATGACAAATATATGTACTTAAAAAAAAAAAAAAAAAGTGACAATGCTATGAAAATTCTGGACTTGTATGATAAATTTTAAGGTAACTGCTGCAAGCAATTCTGAACACTTTAGCAAACTAGCTAAGACAGAGTATTTGGGGCATGGTATTTTGAATGCATAGGACATAAGGTCACACTTAGCACATAGGAATTTTTAGAATTTCAAGAAATTCAAGAAAGCAAGAGAGAAAAGGAATGTATGGAAATGCACTTTTTATTTTATGAATAAGCCATCATCATGAGGCTACATTTATAAAAAGCTACTTAGAGCAAAGCACCAAATCCTGCGGATGCAACACTTCAGTGAAAATATGGGGGGACAATGAAATGTTTAACATTCTGAACACCTGAACATTAGCTTGGAGATTGGTTCCTACGAAGAACCACAGATACCTCACTTCATCTCCCAGGAAAACAGAGTAGCTTAGGTTGCCATGGAAATTAAATGTTAGTGAGCAGTAGAGTATTTGGTTTGTTGATAACTGAAGAGTCTGTTGCTTTGGAAGGCAAGAATATCCCCATCTTCACAGTAAGCAATGGGAACTCTTTTTTTATTTGCCTATTTTTATTATTTTTAAAATGATTATCAATTTTTAAAGGTGAATTTTTAAGTTACATGTGGCAACCCATAACCTTTAAGACTGAAATTTTAATATCATATTTAACTTTGCAGTCACAAAGCAATCTGTCCTCCTACATGCGTCACAGTTCTGGCCTGGGGGCAGTCTAGCCCTGCAAAAAAGACTACAAAAATGTGCTCAGATTTAATGCAACTTCAGCTTCTTTATCATTCCCCAGAAGAATGGTCACTTTTGAGGTATGCATTTTCTCTTGATACATCTCTTTGCTACATGAAAACCAAAACTGCAGTAAGTGTAACATTAATAGGCACATTTTCTGGGGGGAAGCCAGTAAGACTGTCGAAAGCTATGTAGCACAAGCTCCTAATACATGATGTTATTGCCTTGCTCTCAGATAGGAGTTTTATTCTGCAAACATGATTGACTTAACAGTGTTGTTCTGTTGGCAGAGTCTAGAAGGAGAATGAAATAAAATTAAAAGAATAGCTAGACAAAGAGCTAAGGCAAAAGTCTCCAGTTGTATGCAGAACCCCGAGCCTTTTCTATTGAATTGAAAGGTGTGTCATCACTGCATCCATGTGCAAAAGGAGTAACAAATAAGGTCCCTCCCGCTCTACACCTCCCTTCCCTCCTCCCTGCCTCTCTTTCTCTCCCTCTCTCGCTCCCTCCCAGCCTCTCTCCCTCTACTCACTCTTCACCTCCTCCTCCCCCTCCACTTCTCTCCTTCTCTGCCCCCTCTGCTCCCCTCTCCATCCATCCCTCCCCCTTCCTACACCTCCCTCCTCTGCCTCTTCTCTGCCTCTCTTGCTCACTCTGCCTCCCCTGCCGCTTGCCTTTCCCCTGCCTGCTGCTGCTTCTTCTCTCCACGTCACCCTCTCCTTCCCTCTCCACCTCTCTCTCCATCTTTCCCTTTCCCTCTCTAACCCTTCTTCCCTCTCTTCCTCCTCCTGCCTCCCTGTTTTCTCCCTCCCTCTCCCCCACTCTCCACTGGCCTGCCTTTTTCTCCCTCTCTTTATCTCTCCCTCTCCGCCTTCCTGCCTCTCTCTCCTTCCCCCTTGCTGCTCTCCCGCCCCCTTCCTGCCCTGCTCTTTCTCTCTCTCCCCACCATGCTCCCTCCCTATTCCCCTCTGCCATTCACCCTCTTCCTCTGCAGCTCTCTCCCTCTCCC
>VZSV01000092.1:1761479-1790366 GCA_013398735.1 Nothocercus julius | reverse complement strand
TGCCGCGGGCAGAGGCAGGAAGCGGGAGGCGAGCGAGCGGCCGAGCGCCGCGCCGTGCCGCAGCCCCCGCGCGCCTCCGGGCGGGGAGAGGGGGAGCGGGGTGCTCGCCAAAGCCGCGCTGGATGGGCAGGGAAAGTGGTGTCCCTGTCGTGTTCCCCCCGCCTCCGCCTTTGCCCCCACCCCCAAGATGATTTTGCATCCGTCCCTTTTCCCTCTCCACCTTAGCGCGGAAATTCTCTTTGTGCTTAAAAAAAAAAAAAAAAAAAAAAAAATCAGGAAGAATGTTATACGGAAAATAACAGTTCTAATATCAATATGTTGTTAGCTACAGAATTTGTGTTACAAGTATTAAGAAGAAGCATAGAGACAAAAACATACCTACTTAGCCTTTGCCACAAATATTTTCTCCCTTCAGCCGTAGAAGATATGCTATCCTCAGCAAGATTTTTTCAACCCAGAGTGTGAAATGATGCTTTATATCTCTTATGACACTTGCAGTATATACAAGCATTATTTAATTTTCAAGGTTGTATTTATCTAATTATTGTCTTCGATTTATGTGTGTTGGGGGGGGGGGGAATAGAGAGAGAGGTTAGGTAAATTGCCTATTGATTACTCAATCCATATCCTAGCCATCATCAAGGCTCCGAACACAAAAGGATTAGGTACTACACCCAGAATTGCAGTTCTCAGGCCCCTAACTTCATTGCTGCCTAATCCTAGTGATGCTTGTAGGCTAGAGATTCCTGCTGTTTCTAAATGAAAAAGCCCTGAGCATAGCTATTCCCGCACCTGGGCATTACTTGTTCAAGCCTAGCACTAGCTGGAGTCCGCGAAGCAGGTATGCTTTCACATGCCTCACCTCATTCAGATTAGTGCTCTTAAAGTACTAATGACTGTGTGTGACTTCTGGTCTGTGACTTCTAGTGTGACACTCTGTTATTAGAATCTTATGTCCAGTTCACAGCTCAGTCTGGTACATAAAATGTCCAAATTGCCTGTGTGGCAATGTCTATGTCAGCAGCTCTACACACTATACCTAACAAAGTTGAAGTAGTACTATTTAAGTCTAGTCAGGTATGTTTGGGGCATTTAATTCATAACTGTGAAAGAAGTAGACTATGTTGACTGCATCGCTTGTATGAGGCTACTGCTTCCAGAAATACTAAGTGCTCTCTCCATGGATTACAGAATCACAGAATCACAGAATGGCTGAGGTTGGAAGGGACCTCTAGAGATGATTTAGTCCAACACTCCTGCTCAAGAAGGGACACCTAGAGCAGGTGGCACCTGGTGGCATCCAGGCGGGTTTGGAAGATCTCCAGAGATGGACACCCCACAGCCTCTCTGGGCAAACTGACACAGGGCTCTGTCACTCTAGCAAGAAAGAAGTTCTTTCTCATATGGACATGAAACTTCCTGTGTTTCAGTTTTTACTTGTTACCGCTTGTCCTGTCACTGGCCACCACCGATAAGAGTTTGGCCCCATCCTCACTACATTCTCCCTTCAGGTATTTGTACATTTTTGATAAGACTCCCTCTCAATCTTCTCTGCTCCAGGCTAAACAGACCCAGCTCGCTTAGTCTTTCCTCATACGATAGGTGCTCTAGTCCCTCAATCATCTTTGTTGCTCTACACAGGACCCTCTCTAGAAGCTCCACGTCCCTCTTGTTCTGGGGAGCCCAGAACTGCACCCAGTACTCCAGGTGTGGCCTCACCAGAGCTGAGCAGAGGGGCAGGATCCCCTCCCTCCACCTGCTGGCAACGCTCCTCCTCATGCAGGCCAGGAGCCCATTGGCATCTACCAGGGGAGTAAAAATCCTGTCTTCAGTTTTGCCTTTTACCTACATCTCCTAGGAAACAAGTTTGGGGTTCTTCCATCTGAGAAGTAGCAGGAAGGAACCTGCAATAAACAAACCACACAAAGAGGTTCTCACCGAAGGAGGCCATTTGCCAAAAAAAAGACTAATGGTTGCTAGGATAATTTGAGGAAACAGAGTTTTGGTTGCCCGTATCTTGGGCATGTTCTCTGCTTTTGACAGACTAACTTTTGACAGACTACCCTGGCTTCTGTCTAAACTGAAAAAGTCATACTGGAACTACCCACTGAGGGCAATGACTTGGTACTAAAATGGGAAACAAGTAGGGAGAGATAGGGACTCATAGAATCAGGGTGGCTTTGATCAAAGACAGGGTCTTATACTAAAAAACAGCCAGAAGGAGAGTTTCTAGCAAGCATGTAACAAGAGAGAACTGTAGCATTATTATATGGAAACTGAGCAGAACATTTCAAAGTATATTTGCAAGGACTGATGATGATCAGGAGACATTGCATGGGAGCAAAAGACAATCCAATCAACAAACCTATAGAAATCTCTTTGTGCAGTTTAGAAAAAGCAAGCTGACTTCAGGTGCCACTCCTGACTAAAGACCAATGAAGACATTAAACAGGTAACATGTCAGAGTTCATGCTTTCCAGAAATAAGAAGAAAAAATAATGATTTGGTCAAGGGGATAAAATCATTAAAGCAGAATCATTAAAGCAGTGCCAAACTGAAAGACTTGGTATTGATTAACAGGAGGTTGTATTGTGGCTGTGAAATGTGGCAGAGGGTACAGGAAGATTAGAGACTTAACTGAAAAAAAAAAAAAAAAAGACACTGTTGGGTGGCTGAAGAAGGATATCACAACACCTTAGAAGGACGAAAGAAACCCCCTAAGCTTTCCAGGGTTCTCCACCCTTAGGGACAAGGGAGAAAGATTAGCTTTCATTGTTCTTTCTTAAGTAGCATTAATTCCACCATAAATTACACTGCCTGAGCTGGAGAAAGAACTGTTGCAAGCCTGGCTCTTTCAGTGCATATCACAAGGATGAGGAGTGGTGCATATCACAAGGATGAGGCACGAACAAAAGAGTGAGAAGCTTCCAGAACTGTCAGGCTGTGGCAAACTGTTTTTTGTAGCTTTCTGCGAGTTGTTCATAGTACTAAGTCTTACATTCTAACAAAAAAAAAAACAAATCTCCTAAGCATAAGCTAAAGGTTTGAAACTGAGCCTGTTAAAGATGGCACACAACCGAACTTCTACCATAAGCAATATAAAAAAGGCATACAAGTATGAAAATTTAATTTTACATAGAACTATCATCAAAAGTATTTGATGCAAACCTGCTTAAGAAAAGTTTTCTGACAATGTCTGACAAAGAATCAGCACAGCATTACCTTCACTTCCTTTGACAGCTGTACCTTAACTTTATGTCTAATGCATTACCTAGGGTTAGAAGAGCAAGGTGAAAGAGTTGAATCTCTGAAACACACACTATCATTGGGACACTAAATCTTTGGCATACGATGAACTAAAGAAATTAGAGAAGGTTGGGCAGCTTAGTTCTGACCGCATGGTCAGTGGTATTTCTTTCATGATTGCACACCTGTACCATATGCAGTAATGCCTTTTTGTAATCTGTTGACCAAATCTAACCCAATGTCGCATTTCAGCGTATGCCCTGACATACACATCACCTGGGGAAAACTTAGAACTTCGTCTTTTCTTTTTTTTTCCTTTGCATGCCAAATTCTTGTGCATGATTTAGACACAAAAAGTTTTGCTTTGAATAACATACTATACTAGCTTATCAATTCAAAATGAACTGCACTTCAGAATCACAGAATCACAGAATGGTTGAGGTTGGCAGGGACCTCTAGAGATCATCTAGTCCAACCCCCTGCTCAAGCACAGACACCTAGAACACATGGCACAGAGTCGCATCCAGACGTGTTTTGAAGATCTCCAGAGAAGGAGACTCCAATAAATTTTTTTTTGTAAGGTTCAACAATAACAAAATTTCTCCTTAAAAACACAAAGGCCCCCTCATTCCTGCTATTGCCCATACTCTAGTTTTACTTCAGGCTTCTTTTACACAGCTTATCATTAAAAAATTGGCATGTCAACAAAGCCTTCGAAACACTAAAACAAGGAAACACAAGCAGTAATAACTGAAGTATATAACAACAAACTTGACTTGAAGTCATTTATAAACCATTTGCAAATAAATCCTATTTTAGAAGTGTTATAGATCTATCTGGGTGCAACTGAATCATATTTAACTTGTGGATTGATGTTAACTTACAGAATTTCTTAAGAGATTACATTAATTCATGGTTATGTAAATGACCTAATTGCTATTTTTCTGTAGGATAGCTTAGTCTTAATAATAATAATAAAAAATCCCGTAACAGCAACCCAGTTTAAAATCTATGACACATTGTGTACTCCTAATTCTTTCTAAAAAGAACTAAAGAACCACACTGCTGTTAAAATAACAATAAACATCAGTGACAGTAAATCTGATGCCCATGCTTTGTTGCAAGCATGAGATCACGTGGTCAGCAGCTCTCCAACGATGAGGTTCACTGCTTGCTAGTTAGTAGACTGGGAAATTCTGTTTTCAACCTAAAGGCAGGCAGGATAATGAAGATATTACTACATATCCCTCCAAATAACAGGCCAAGAACAAAATAACTTTTTACTCTTCTTTGCATGTGCTGTTAGCAAAGGCTTGCTGAGCCAGAATCAGTGCCTAATCACAGTACATCCCATAAAGCATGTACGGCAATTCAGGAAGGTGAGGATTAGGTCATGTTGCCAATCTCTTCTTGTTTATCAAATGCACACAGCTCATCTTGTTGCTGTTCTTACTCCATTTGTGACACAACCCTTTTAGCAAGAGGGACACCCACACAACTCAAGTTTCACAGCCTGTCTAAAGCAAACTTCACTCTTTCTCACAGTCAAAGGCAACAAGCAAACAAACCCCCGCTCCCCTCCTCAAAAAAAGAAAAAAAGAACCCCACATATTTAACATACTTAAAATGTTTCTGGCTTTATGCTTGCTTGAGGAAGCAAGCTGTATTGGAGTAACGAATACATCAGCCATCAGAAGGAATAAGTCATAAAATTTTTGAGAAATTATTTTTCTAAGAGCATAGTTCTGTTAGGATGCATAATTCTGTGGCCTCTCTTTTAGCTAAAAAGACTCAGTTAATATAATCAAACTTGACACAATGAGTACCAATTCTAAGATTTTCTTTGAGAGAAATCAATGCATGAACGTTTCCGTAATCTAGTTTTGTCTTGTTTTCATTGAAATATGATTTCCTGTTGAATTGTCTGTCTTGTTGTGTCAAGTTGTTTGACAATAAGTGTGATTCTACTCTTTCTTTTTTGATTTGTCTCCGTAATATCACATCAATGGAAATTTTCCAAGGATAGTCTAACAATAATTAAAGTACCATATGTAGTTGTGTTTGAAAATTTAGTGTTTATCTGAACTGAAGATAGATTATTTTGATCAGCTAGAATTGTCTGGAAAGTTTGAGAAACCATTAGAGCACCACAACCAATTTTTTTTTCACAAAGTTCCCTTTAATAACTAAAAATTGGTTCACATATAGAGTCTCAAAATAAAGAAGCAAACAAAACCATTCACTCCAGGATGGCAGGTATACACTGTTCTCTTTTGTCAGGGTGACCTCACATCCCATGCTGGTTTGGCAACAGATTTAGCTGGTTCAGTTTTGTGTGTGCCAAATGACTGAGTGGAGTCATGTTTGGGATGGGTAGGGAGGTTGTATAAACCTCCTTTAAATATAGAACCATTCCAATCTATGGAGATCGGTGCCAATTAGTAATAGTGTATTTGGCAGGTCACGTTTCATGAAGTTGTTAGTAAATTTGACATTCATAGTAATTTAACAGATAGAGATTCCAAGCTGTTTGGAAGCTGACACCGTAGCTGAATATTTTAAAAACTCGGCAACCTCCAGTATTTTTCACTCCGCCCATCTATATTCATAAGCTCATTCTATTCCTGGATGATCCAACTCATGCTTTATTAAAGTCTACACATGTAACACATGCCTTTATTTACAAAAGAAAATTACAAACAGCTATATTTGTTTGAACTTCCAGGAACAGCTTATTATAGAATATAGATTGTTGATTCTAATGGGGTGCCACCGATATTTTGTAATTAAACCATAAGGTTATCTTATACAAGAGATAGCTCGGATATGTGTAAATTGAAGGAATAGGCCTATCTGATGAAGGTTAGGAACATAACATACTCCAATGATTATAATTTTCAAGGATCCTGACGAGAAATAACAGGTGTCATGTTAATAGTCTATAATAAATCTGCCATATTTATTACAGAAAGGTTTCAAAGTGGCCTGTAATCCATTACTTAAAAGGAAAAAAGTATTTTTGGAAGCCAGAAGGAAAAGGGTATAGATTAAAATTTACCTGTAAATGCAGAAACTTTGAAAAGAACAAACAAATTTGTCCTAAAGAAAGATCATTTTGCACCACATCCTGCAAGTGCCAAATAAAATATCTGCTCCGCTTCATAGAAAAATCATCAACAATTAATTTCAGAAGGCAAAGAAAATGTCTTTCTCTAGTCATGTTTGTCTTAACAAATCTTACTACTCGCTTAGAAAACTAAAGATGTCATAAACCTCAATAAACAGTGAAAGTTTATCTAATAGCTGCTTTTAGAAAGAGGTATTTTGTCCACCTTCCCTTTATTACTAGGAAGAATGACTGACTCAGCATTTATTTATTTATTTATTTGTTTGTTTTCACCTCATATTCCTGAGGGTAGAAAGAATCCTTTTTATCAGGAGGTACTGGTGATTTGGGGAGGCATAGCAGTAGGAGAAAGAAGGGAGCAAAAGTGAATAAATCTCATTGACATCAAGTTAGTCCTACAATTTTTTTTTAATAAGCTAAGGACAAGCAGTTCTGAAGCGAACGTGTAACAAAATGAGTAGCCTTTAGCACTTCCAAGTTTCAGAAAACAGCACAGAGAAACTAATGAACACCAATCTTTATTCAATCAGTAGGGCAAAATAATTAGCCTTGTTTCTGAATTTCATCCCTTAACATACCAAACCTCTGAGCTATGGTATTGATCTAATAACACAATATTGCTTCTATTTTATCTTGCCTCCAGATGAACAAAGAATATTTTCCCCAATGTGAGATGCTTGAGCATTTACACACTCCTGTAAGAGAATATGCCTGCCATGCAGTCCTGTAATAGAAATCCTTGAAGCACTGAAAGGACAATGTATGGGGAGTCTACGGACACCTTACAGTGTCATTCAGTGAAATGACACCATTTGGAGATGAAAAGAAGCAAATAGAGGGTCACTAGATTGTGCCCTTTAGAGCAATGCATTTCTGTTCTGTTTTTCAAGGAAATTGTTTATGTCCAACCGATCAGCAAAAGGTGTATCTGTTAAGGTTTGTAGGATAGGATGCAAATTTAGCTGGCCAGAGATGTCAGAATATAACTAACCACAGAAGAAGCTGGGTAAAAACTTCAGTAAATACATGCAAAATTATTTCCAAACATTAGGCAGAATTAGAGGGTCTAATGTTTAACCACTGGGATTAGACATGGTAAGTGAGTTCGATGAATAAATGCTTTTATTTTCCTACCAACAAAAATTTCCAGGCTCCTCATAACCTCCAGAAGGGCTCATTTGCTGATGTGTTATATATACATTCACAGAACATCAACTGCACAGTTCTAGGATTGCTTCCTTTGTGGTGTCATAGTATCTCCTATTATGATCTATATCCAAGTCTCATAAAGACATGTCTGAAAGAAAGATTATTTGGATAACTCTGGTTATCACCTGCTGCAGGGAATATAAACTTCTTCAGAGAAGAATAGAGTGGGCTGCAAATTCTGGAGGTCCTTAAAAGTTTGTTTGTTTGTTTGTTTTTCTCTCATTATAGTGACACTTTAAGCTAAGAAGGTACACTGTGGAACATCATCATTTGTAGGACTGAACACGTGTTAAAGATGTCCAGCATTCTTCATATTAATAGTGTTTCTTCCCAAGTGCCAGTAGTACTAAGAGAATTTTCTTTTGTCAAAATGGGAGAAAAACAGCTTATGCGTTTTCCTTTTTTCTAAAAGCACACATGCATACACACAGATGAAGGCACACCAAGATTTCAGAGTTCTCCTCCAGCAGTGACGCCTACTGTCAAGGCCACATTTAGAATACTCAAAGGATTAAGAAAGAAGTATATATATTTTAAGCTACCTTCTGAAAACACTGTTTTTTTTTTTTTTTTTTTTTAGGATGTGAAATAGGTGACCATGAAGTTCCGAGCTCCTGTTTCTCCTCTTTAGCGTTGTGCATTTATTTTGAAACTACAATACTGACTATAATAAAGCTCCTCAGAGTGTATATCAAGGTCCCAAATAAGAGTTGTTCCAGATGTACCAGGCAGATGCTGATTGGTTTGAGAAACAAATACAAGCCATCTGAAGTCCCATGGGACCATAAACAAAGTTAAGACAAAGAAACAGCATGAGAATGATACGAAATCAAAACATCTGCAATTTCCTCTAAAGAGGACTGCAAAACCTTTGAAACACCAGAGAACTCATGCTACAGGTTCTCAAAATCGAGCTTTGTTCATCAAATTGTTTTGGTTTTGTTTTCACTTCATTAAAAGATAACCTTTCTTTGGCTTTGGATATCAGTGTTCCTCTGAATTCTTGCCAATGAAAGTGATTCAATCTTTGTGAGGTACTCTAAGCAGAGCAATCAAGTTTCCAAGAAGCATCCAGAGGGGAAAAGAAATACATTACAACAGAAAGCATATAAAATTAATTAACCTTTTTTCCCCAGAAATTTTTACTCATAGCTTTAAAAAAATACCCAACTTGACCTATGATATTTATGTTGTTGCAAGGTTGAAGTTGCCTAGTTATCATAGCAATAGGAAGAGGGAAATTCTGAGGAGCTTATTTTAGTTAATCATAGAATCATTATGGTTGGAAAAGACCTTCAAGATCGTCCAGTCCAACTGTAAGTCCTTCAACACCATGCCTGTTAAACCATGTCCCTAAGTGCCTCACCTATATGTTTCTTGAAATATAACACTACATTTATTTTTCCATTTTAATTCTGCTAATATCCTGCTTATTCAGATTAAGGTTCTAAACATATATATCTTCTATTCCAACAGCACATGTACAAAACAAACTACAGGGCAGCATAGCAATATTTCAGCTGTCATGAAAAAAATCTATTGCAATATTTACTAAGTTTATTCTAAGGCCACTCTGTTGATACCAGAAAATCATATCTTTACTTAAGCAACTTAAAGTGGTCACTGACTCCTAGTTATGGCTGCCCAACTTCATTGATTCGAGGAACTGGATTAAAACTTTTTTTACGCAATGCTCATTTAGCAAACAAACACTAAATTGCACCCTGTTAACTTTATGACTTACAATATACAATTCTGATATCTGTGAAAGACTGATTGCAAAGTATGGGCCAGATTCACCTATGTGGTCTTGTTATTTCATATCCCTGATGCTGCTTACGCAGCTAACCAACCAGTTTAGCCAGTGTACTTTCCCTCTAAACTTTCTTTGCATAAAGTTATTACTCCACATTTGGAAAAGGTATGTTTTCTATTGCTTTTATCACACACAGAATCACACAAAATTGTTGAGATTGAAAGAGACATCTGGAGATCATCTAGTGCAACTCACTCCCCTGCTCAAGCACCTAGAGCATATTGCACAGGATCACAGGTTTTGAGTATCTCCTTAGCAAGTAAAGAAGTGCTTTCTCACATGCAGATGAACTTCCTGTGTTTCAGTTTTTACCCATTACCCCTTGTACTATCGCTGGCTACCACCAAGAAGAGTTTGGCCCCATCCTCTTTACATTCTCCCCTCAGGTATTTGTACATGTTGGTAAGATCCCCTCCCAAACTTCTCATCTTCCGGCTAAAGAGGCCCAACTCGCTCAATCTTTTCTCCAGTCCCTTCATAGATGCTCCAGTCCTTTAATTATCTTTGTTGCTCTATGCTCAACCCTCTGTAGAAGCTCCAAGTCCCTCTTGTACTGTGGAGCCCAGAACTGCACCCAGTACTCCAGGTGTGGCCTCACCAGAGCTGAGGAGAGGGGCAGGATCCCCTCCCTCGACCTGCTGCAGACGCTCTTCCTAATGCACCCCAGGATCCCATTGGCCTTCTTGGCCACGAGGGCTCATTGCTGCCTCATGGGTAACTTTTTGTCAACCAGGACTCCCAAATCCCTCTCTGCGGAGCTGCTTTCCAGCAGGTCAACTCTTTATCTGCCATGGTGTCTGGGGTTATTCCTCTCCAGGTGCAGGACCCTGCACTTGCACTTGTAACACTTATTTCATACAACATGGTCAGTGCCTACCCACATTAGACAAAACTACAATCGCACCAATATTTTCAGTGCTTTTAATCCCATGTTGTAAAAGGTTAGACTCATGGCTGGTGTTAGGAGGTGATGGCACAAGTGGAACAAAAATGGAAGAAATTAAATTTGAGCCAGAACTCTGGAGTTTTCACATTTCTGCTTCTGGATGGTGGGGATGCTGGTCTAAGTTCTGGAGACTGGGACCACATTCAGAGAATTTCCTATTTCAGGGGATGGCACTTTATTTGAAGGTTACTTTTCTGAAGATGACTTTTTCCTCACACAGACATTCACTAGACTGTGGCCATACTTCATGCCTGCTCATTTTACAGCACATCTTCTCCGACAGCCTCAGTAAGCTAGGATGTATTGGCTAAACTTCAGAGTGTGCATACCTATCTCTATACCACACCCAATATACACTGAGTTAATGAAGCAACTTGAAAGGGGATGAAAGATTTGTTTTTTGACCCTTTTAGATAATCGTGCAAGGATTGTCTAAAATTTCAAGGATTGTCCAAGATTTCAAGCCATTTAGAAGTAAGAAATGAGTCAAACTCCAAGCGAAGCTTAATTGTAACAACTTAAAGACAAGTTTTAACATGCCTTCTACTATCAATATGTATTTAACAAGGCTTTTTTTTTTTGTTTACCTTTTTTTTTTTTTTTTTTCCTTTAGGGAGAAAGAGATTCACCACTTCAAGCAATGTTGCTTTCTTCCCCTTAACTTTGCATTTTTTTTTTCTGATAACTTATTAGTCTTCATCCAAGAAGTAGGTGAAGATTAGAGACTCTGAGAATAAACTTAAAAGTTAAGGCTATAATTACGGGTTTAAATTTAAGAAGGGGGTATTACCAGATCTCGTCACTCATCAGCCTGATTGATTCCCTTTCATCATAAACAACAGGTTCTAATTAAATTCATAGCTGTGCAATCAAAAGGTAGAGAATTCAGACAACTTGATTTCATAATTTACAGTAATCTAATCCACTTTAAGGAATTAGAGAAGATGGTAAGTTGTGAGTGCAAACAACAAAAAAGTCCATTCACTTTGGAAGATTTCTATTAGTGTAAAAAACTACAGTGCACAGAAGAATTAATGATAACATGTTTTCAAGGAAATCAGAAGTCTGAGAAGGTCAGATTCACATATGGTTCTGCTTTTGAAGTTAGCTGTTTTTTTTTTTTCACACATTCATCGTTAGAACTGAATAAACATTTTTAAGTATTGGATAGCCAGCAACAAAATATCATGAACTTGTAAAGAATTAATGAAATACCTCATGTATTTCAGGTAAAATTATAACTAAACTATTATGATTACTGTTTGTATCTAGAGTGCCTCATGTCACAAACTGTCAAACCACTTCACAGAAAGGATTGATGCCAGGCAGAAATAGACTCCTCATTAATCTCAGTCCTTCTCTTCTACCCATGGCAATTAGGATATCTGTAATCTTTCAATAGTTATCTTTCTAATTGTGGTCCAAAGTTGGGATGGAGCTGGTTATTATTCACTGATCTGAAAATCCATTCCCCAGGCACATAAACATTTTTTCCACTTTACTTTATATTTTTTTGATTATTTACCCAAATTATTTTGATCTTTACCTGAAACAATAACATTTGGCAATCAGATTAATACTTCAGAGAAAGTTCTCAGCTTGTATTTCGCATGTCTAAGAAGTGAAACTGATCTTCATCAGTCCTGCAGAACTGAACCCAAAACCAGCTATGAGGTATAGCATACATTACACGACTTCTACTTTTTGCTGTTTTTTTCTCGAAACATCCTTGAATGGAGTTGTATACAGGAGTAAAGTTACTAAGAGAGGACACCTAGTGGTTTTTTATAGGATGTTACAGGCATACGCTAGAATGACACACCACTGATTTAGATGATTCTGTGTACATCCAGAAGCAGCACTGCTCATCACTCACTTTTCTTTAATGGGACAATGGCAATTGCTAACTTAAATCACATTCAACACATTCCAGTATTCAAATCCTTAGGCTGACTGAAGAACTTAGCTGAATAAAATACTTTAGTAACAAATGATTGAGCCTATGGAGTCAAATGTTTGGGCAGCATAGGCTGCTGCAGATATTATTTTTCTTCATTCATCATTTTCATGGCAGTAAAACTGGTCCTTGTGAAGATCACAGTAAACATGGTTCAGCTGGGAGACATCCTCAGTGTAATGAAAATGATCGATAAGTTATTAATTATACAAGACTATGGAAATATTTTTTCAGAAATAAAAATGAGATCCAGCATTTTTTCGTGTTCGATTTTTCAGCATCCAAGGGGGCTTTCAACTATTTTGACTATTCTTTTTAAAGCTCTCTCTTCTTGAAAACAGCAGAGTTGAAAATCTGCTGTTTTTTTCTGAAACAAAGATCAGGAAATATCAGTGTGAATTTGGAAAGTAGGATGTTTTGTACATTTAAGTATAAAGATAGCTAATATTTAGAATCAAAAATATGATCAGAAATATTGCTTTATGTCTAAAAAAATATTTTAAAAGATACAAACATTTTGGAAGTCTTCTCGATGCGTTGTAGACCTCTGTAAATCTCCCCATGCTTAAGTCAACAAATCCTGTCAAACAACTCCGCTTTAATACTATTCAGAGAGAGGAGACAAGGGGTTAACTTACCTTGTTTTTCTGGAAATCTCTTATTATACAAGAAAGTTAATTACAAACGGTTAAGGATCCTCTCTGTTTGGAATGTTTTGAGTTCAGAGATAAAAAGTGATCTAGTATCATTGCACAGGGAATCCATATACAATATCCATACGATATGTGTTTTACACTGGGACCAGAATTTATGTTTCAAAACTCAGTGAAGATGAACACTGTTACTGATGATACTTTTTCATTTGAAGTACGTAAATATCCATTACTTTCAGTAGTATAATGCTTCTATATGATATTTATACCATTGTGATGTATAGAAGAGGCATCAGGATAATTTCAAGTGATTCAAGTGATTCAATTTCTCTACTTGTGGGAATAAGGTTGTTTAATGGGAAAATCGCCAGAGGGCAGCGAGTGGCCAGAAGTGTGGGAAACAACAGGCTCAGCAGGACTGATAAGAAGAAGCTCACACGGAGTAAACAACTTCGAGGAAGTGAGAGACTGGCATGGCAGACAATGATTGGATAAAGACCACCTCCGTACCTGAGTGGTCGGAAAACCCTGGATGCATGAACTTGGCAGACTAGGATTGGTAGAGCAAGTACGTGGCGGACGTGTGTAGCGCGCGCAAGTATAAAACCCTGACCTTGCTAAAAATAAACGGGGCTGTCTGACCATCTGACCTCCTTGCCGGTAGCCCCCCTGCTCCTCAATTGCCGCCACATCTACTGACTTCCAAAATTTTCAGAAAGTGTTAAGATTTTGAAAAGTGGGAAACTAAACATAGACTTCTAAAAAATCACTTTAGTCTCCTTCTGAGTTTAGCACTGAAATTCCAACAGCTCCCAGTAACAGTCAGGATAGCTTTTAATTATAAGAACAAAATTAAACAGATATTAACAGATTAAAATGATTTTAAAGGATTTGTCTGAAAGAATTCAGTTCTGCCCACTGCCCAAGAGGAATGTTTGCGAAAATGTTTGTGTAAACTGAGAGTTAGCAAGAACCAGAATACCAAATACCAAATAGATTTTGCTGGACAGGAAGAGGCTGAGGAGACTCAAAGAAGCATGCTAAACTCCATGTAGAATGTCAGATGGATTTTTGTTTTATCTAAATTTCCATCCACTCTTTCCTATTTAATCTCAGGTAGGTCTAACATTGCAATATATGTCTTGGAAATCTTCCTCCTTAAAATGTGGGCTGAGACCAAGAATTCTCCTTCTTGAAGCTATGCAGTTCTTGGCGGGGAAAAATATATATAAATTTATTTATCATCCAGCTTGCAAGAAAGTATGAAAAAAAAGTTCCTTCTTTGTAGCAATCGGCTTTCCTGGTTTTTTTGCTTAAAGAGTTTAGGTCTTGAGGCAAAGAAGCTGCAGTAAGAGAAAGAAGATGGTTGTGAATGGTCTTGCTTGACAGCGATAGGGAATTGTAAACCACTTCTTGTAACAGCAGGAGGAGGAGCAGGGATAAGAGTTTTCAGGACATATACAAATGTCCTCCATTTACTGGGCCTCTGAAATATTGAAGAACATTGTTGGAAGGAACATTGTCCTCTACAGGATGGAAAGGAAATCCTGATGGAGACAGGATGACAATCCTGTTCTCTGAAGGGGAAATTCACTTGGCAACAATAGCCCCTTTTTCTGGACTTTCTTACCAGTCATCTGGTTCAAGTAATGATTATTCACATTATTCCTAGCATGACATTTCCTTTAGCAGAAAACATCATAATCCATTTTAAGGTACACTCTTCTTGCAGAGATTACATGCAGCATTCAGTTGGTGTTGTGCAAGATGACCATTTAAAGTCTGTTGTGACTATAAGCATGCTTCTAAGCGCTGACAGAAGCTTCAGAACAGGCATTTTCTCTCCCTCTTCCTTTCCATCATGTTGTAGGATAGAAGTGCTAGAGGGCAATCCTTACTGTCAGCTCAAGGGAGCCTCCTTCTGGCTGTTGAGTCTCCACCGTAAAGAGGAAGATGCTAGCAAGGACTGAGAACCGAGAGCATTATTGTCTGGCTAGATTCGTGCAAAAGGAGGATGAATCTGGGCAGACAATAAAAAGCGATAAAAAAAGAGAGATCCTCACTGTCATAAAATCAAGGTCTGCTTCATTTAGTAGTCTTTTTTTTTTTTTTTTTCCTTGACCGTCTTATGAAGATTCATGAACTCTGTAGCATTGTGTTAAGTACAATTTTTACTGCTGAATTTATGGATTCCAGTGTGGATTATTAGTACTATGACTTAAGCTTTAATCACAGATCTTTTCAAAGAGGAAAAATTTCCCTTATATCACTTCTTAGTGTATTTAACTGTAGTGCACCTTCTCTAAATTGGAAAATGTTTCCTGTTAATTTCTGGAACTACTGTGTTTAAAGAAAACCTTCCTCATAGTCCATTTCTCTACCTGTACTGTAACCACTAGATCATGAAACACAAGAACCTGCAAGTCATGAATTCTCCTTTCAGTTTCCAGCTCTTACTGATCCCTACTGTTTCAATTTCCTCAGCAGAGAAAGAAAGCAGCGATAATACTTTCAAATTAAAGCAAATTTATACCAAACTAGAGGTTGATACTAAACTCCAAAAGGTTGTCTGGTTGGTTTATATTTTATGCCTTATAATAGTAAATTCCAGTGAAGATCACAGAATATTTTACAAGTAAAAACTTAATTGCAACACTTCTCTGAGATAAAGAACAGAACTACAATGGAGGACTCTGCAGAGTTTTATTGATAAAGCTGATTGAAATTTGTATTTCTTTTTTATGATGTTTTGAAGTCATGAAGCAATGAATGAGCAGTAAATTTTAAAGTGGACTTTGTTTTCTGCATAGCTCTTTCAGTAGCAGTGAAAGAAAATGTTTTGGGGAATTTGACATTTCAAAAAATAACGCTAATTTTTTGCTTTATTTAAGTCATAGTGAGGTGCAACTAGACACTTTAAAATTACTTTATAATATTATTTCATGTTTTGCATTAATGACACATAATATTACACTAGAAATAATACTGATGACAACTTGACATGTAATAGAATAGTATTTTGTTAAGCATTATGGGTAGATATCTTTTAAGAAAAATCGAGGAAACATCTTTTATAAATTAAATAAAAATAACTTAGGCTGTATTTAGTATTAGGATGTCTTTCAACATAACAGTGCAAGTGTTTAGTCTTAAAAAACAGTATGTTTCATATAGTACTAAATAGTTTTAATTATTTTTAGAATAAAAGGAATATTCAACTATTGTATTACTTAATTTCAATATCTTTTATACCATTAAGATACAAATCATGCAGAAATAAGTACCCATAAAATAAATTTAAAAAACCCTATTTCTGAACTGAATACTTTGCAAGTCAGACAATTAACTTTGAAATATTCAACTTTCCTCCTTATCTGGCTTGTTCAATCCTCTTGAATCGCTCCCTTTGTTCTTCCATTCCTTGCTCAAAAAGTTTTTCTCAGCTGGTCTGCATGGGATTCTCGCCCAAATTCTCCCAGATAATTATGAAATACATTTTTTTAAAACAGGAAAGCAATAATAGAAGATACTATCCAAAACTCTGTCTCCAGGCACCTAATCTTATCTCTGAATCTTCATTCAATTTGTCTTCACATATCTTACCACATTGAGTTTGTATCGAGAGAAATCTGTCATGTTACAGAATACTGAAAAAAACAGCAAGGTCACCTTTAACTTTGTATAGTTCAAGATAAGGTCATATCTGCTTAATATGCATTGTAAGATGTGATTAGTCAAGAGTAAATCTTATTTTGGTCATAACACTGTCCCCTCTCTGGTGAATAAGGTCAAACCAAATGAAAAGCAAACAAATGAGTGAGAACAGCAAATTAGAAGAACAGTCCCTGCTCCTCACGCTCATCAGATAAATATGCGTTTAGGTTATCTGGGAGCAAGAAGTTTTTCCTCTTTAGGAAAGGGGGAAGGTTTTCTTGTGTGGGTGGGAGGAAAATTTTCTGTAAAATGTGGATCAAGGCCAGAGTGAATGATTAGGATATTAAGTGATATTTATTCAGGATAATCATAAAGGAAAGCGTTAGAGCAGGCCAGTCCTACAGTTAATGAAAAGAGAGAAGCTTCTGTCAACCACAACGCGATAATCTCAATCTGAACTCAAATAATTGCATTACACTGCACAGTCTCATGAACTTAGGTCAGCAGATCTAGGATGCTCATAGTTACCAACATCTTCCTTCATATCGTAAACTCAGTTTATTACCTTGCTATGCTTTGGTAGACTGCCTCTCTTCCTCTATTTTTTTTTGTTTGTAGGTGGATTTTTCCTGCCATCTGCTTGGCACAGTCATTTACAGCAGCACAAAATGCCAGTGGGACAGAACATTAGCATTGCCTCTTCTTTAATCAAGTACAAAACAGATACTTTTCTCTTTGATTTTCTTCAATATCTTTTAGTTACGGTTAGATTCACTCTAAAGAAAACTGAGGTGATATGCCGCTGCTGTACAGTTCATAAAAAGCAATTTTTGACAGCTCAGAGTACTCCAAATCCTGAAGAAAAAATCTTGCTCTCCACATGAGCGCATAGAATTCTTCTACACAATCTCAGTGTGATGGGGAAAATAAAACTATGCTTTCCACACAGCCAGTTAATGTTTCATCTATGAGGCTTGAGCACACAAGGTCTGCTCACCTGAAATAAGCATTAGGGTTTCTAGTACACGACGTTCCCACTCAATGTGGGCATATATGGAACTTTACTCTTAGAGAGACTGCGGAGATCTCCTTTGGGGTCTAGATAACATAAAGTTAGACTTCGCTGACAGAAATAAATAATATTCTTTACTATAGTAGAAACTCTTGTTAAATCTATAAAGGTTTATAGGGTAAAATAAAATTATACACTAAATACTATGGATAGAAGCATCCCATTGGAGGATAAAAGAAAAAAGTAACTCTGAGCTCATTAGTCTTGGAAGTCTAATTGGAAGGTTCTGTCCTTTATATTTTGGAGAACATTAGAAAAATAATGTAAGCTATCATATTATCATCATATATTTTATAACAATTATAATCATATTATAAATACTTGATTCTTTGTTTTGTGTACAGCAAAAGGACAGTAAACAAAAATTCATGAATTTTTATAAAAAAACAGGCTGTCATCAGAACAAACTTATTAAAATATTAAGCTTCAGCAACAAATATATCTCAGCTTTTAATGAAAAAATAGGTAAGCAGCACATATAACAAATGACAAACAAGTTGAGTTACAGGCACTGTAGGTTTCAGTAACTGATTACAAAACACTCTAGAAGCAAAACCTACCCAATTACACTTCTGAAACTTTGCATAGCCTTTGTGGAGACCAGTAGGCAAGGTCCAGTACGGAGCCCTAAGCTGAAAAGTGCCAGCTGCTGTCAAGCTTCATAGTGTCAGCAACCATTTCGCTGGAAGGATATCGAGAAACAGCTTTCTCCTTGCAACCTTGAAAAAGCACGCTGTCAAACAAGCAAAGGAGGAAATGGACGTGGTGATGGGGTAAACAAATGTCTTCAAGTGTACACGGCATGACATAAAGGCACTTGTCTGCTTCTGTTATCCTTGTCTCCTTAAAAAACATCTCAGTGTTTTCCCGCCACTGACAATCAGAGTCAGTTTATTCAAATATTAATCCTGTAACTGGAGATGGAACATTAAATCCTTTAAGATTGTAAATAATAAGGCTGCTGCATTCTGACTCTGTGAAATGTTAAGCCACACACTGTCATTTCCTGGAAAAAAAAGGAATCATCATGGATGTTTTAGTTTAAGATGAAATTCTTCTGTCTAGAATTACTTAAAATGTAATCACTGAGTGAGATATTGTATTGGGTTATCCAGCACAACATCAGCACTGACAGCCATAATGGAAGAAGTCTCTCTGTATGCATTTATTTTGCATGTTTAAATGTCTGCTTCTCAGTGGTCTTTTTGTCCTGAAATCATCTTTCAGCTCCAAAGGTAGCAGAGTAGGGGAATACACTCAACCCACTGAGGGCAGACTCTTTAGATAGAACCTCAAATACAGTTTCTAGCATTCACCAGGAACATCCAGTTCTCCAAAGTAACCTGCTGCTCTTAAGCTAAATACAAGATGTCATAAAAAAAGGTTACCAAACAGATGATTTCTTCCATGCTGTTTACAAAAAAATATGCAGAACTAATAACCTAGTGACTGACTGGTCAGAATAGTTCCAGCTAACTGGAGTGGTACATCCGAGAGCCAAATAAGCATGACGCATGGAGCACCACAGGAGGATGACAGGGAATCGCTTTCTATCAATACAAATCAAAAACTGCTCAGCTACATGCCATATGCCCACTACTGCTAACTCCTTCTAATACCTGCACAGAAAGTGTTCACTTCGCAGTAAAAGCACCCATACTCATACTCACCACCTAATAAAATCCACAAAGTATGTAACACCACACCAATGGTTGGCATCTATAGCAGGTCCATCCCAAGTCCGTACTGGAAGGACAAGAAAGAGTTGACGGCCGAGAACAGGCTAAGGCCACACAGGATCACTTGGGAATCTCAGTTACCATAGGTACCAAAGAAGGAAATAGGATTCCACAAAAGAGAATTATCACAGTTTGGGAATTAAGTAAAGATATGCAGACACAATACTTCAGTGAAAGATGAATAGGCTGAAGAAGATGATTTTTCTCAATCATCAGACACATAAGCATTGGGAGTTATAATTGAGTTCAGAAAAGTAGTCAAGTGATAGCTTGTTTGATTGTTAAGATACAGCCAGCCCTGTTGAGGTTACCCAGGGATATGGAAAACAGAAATTGCTTCTGTTTTTTGTTCCCAGGTTGTACAAACAGTGGCTACACTTTATAATTTAACTTACATGACATTTCCTTCTGTATAATACACAGTTATGCTTAGTGGGCAGCTTGCAACAGCTTTATGACTTGTTATCTTCTAGAAAAATCAGTACAATTCACAAGCACATTTATTTTCTTTTTTCCTCTGCAGTTGATATTTTGTAAATTGTCTTTCCCTCATGGAACATCTTTTCTTTTGCACTGGCCACACACAATGACTGAATCCTCTTCACAAAGGCTAATCTGATCTACTGACTTGTCTCAGTTATTCCATCCCTTTGGGACTCCTATGAACTCCCAATGTAGAGCTGTTTTCTTTGTTTTAACTTCAGACAAATATACCTCTCTTCTGCCAGCCTGCAAACTAACTTTTATAGTCTTAAAAAAAAAAAAAAATAAGTGCTTTCAAGCATGGCAGAACTAATGGGATATGTGTTCCTATGCCTTTAGTTTCAGAGCAGAGTTCTCTGGTGTGCAAAACATGTAACTTTTCTTGTTTTAGGGGTGCCTCTACCTCAAGTTAAGGCTTCATGGGAACTCATAGTACAACTAATCCTTCAGTGGGCTCCTTAAAGGCTCTCTTCACTCTTCTTAGCCATTTATTTTCACAAGCTTCAGGCTGTCAATTATGGCTGATGTGGACAGTGCAATCACCTAAGCCTCCATTTCCATTTTTTTTCCTAAGATCTCCACCTTTGTCTCTGTACTTTTAATTTTAGGTTTTATTGCCTTAGAAAACTTAACAGAGCAAATGCGAGGCCTTTTGGGATAAGGGCCTTTCCACTAAGCACTCTATAAAACAGACTCGATTATTCCATTGCATATTTCTATTGAATAGTTGCTCCAAATAGCACCAGGGAGAATTGCTGGTTGACTGCTAATATTCTTCACCCAAAAAGGCCCGATCCAGTGTGGGAAGTTGATCATTAACTTCTCCTTTATGCTGCAGTATCTATCTATTGCTGTTGCCTCAGGACTGGCTGTTTTTTGATGATGGAATTTTTTTCTACCCCTATAATGCCTCTATCATTGTATAACATTGCAAGGAGGATCATCCCAGATTAGATGCAGGTGAGCACAGTGAGTACTGGCACAAAATGCCTTGTTTGATCATTTTAGGAAGTCAAAATTTTCATTTTAGCATTTGAGACCTTTTGTTGAAAATGACTTTCAGATTTTTTACATCTTGTTTATGAAAGACACTTGCACATCTTCTTGCATAAACAGAATACACATATTCTGTTACATATACAGAATGCATAATGTACACAATACATTATGAAGTCTCCTTATTTTTATTGCTTTCAGCTTGTAAGTTAGCAATGCAAGATAATTATGTATATTAATAGCCATGTAAACATGACTCCAGATTTACAACTGGTCTTTGTAAGTGCTGTAAATCTTTGTTATTGAAATAACAGAGCAAAAAAGAAAGCAAAAGAAAGTTGACAAGGAACTTGATAGTGTGCCTTGTTCATTTTGGCCTGTTTACTAGACCTGCTGTTCCAATAGCTGACCAAAAGTTCTTTCACTGTTATAGCCAAGATCCGAATATAAGACTGAATCTTGCATTACATTTGTCTGTGTACAGATATAATTCCTTCTTAGGAACCAACTCAGTCCATTTCTTCCAACTCAGTCATAATCACTAGCATGGATGCTCACTTTTTGTCCAATATAACATTTTGTGTGAACATTGTCAGCATACAGATCCAACATTCTTTCACCTGGTAGGTACCAGTGGTAAAGAGTGATTACAGTGTTTCTCTGATTTGATATTTACATGATAGCACCCACTAAAAGTCTTGAATGAGAATTAGGGCTGCATTTTGATGGATCATTTATAAATATATACAAGAGATTTTCACTCCTCTGATCTGTTATCTATGATTAGACTGAGATATAGTGCATTAACACAGCTTTGTGAAGGTGGAAAATACCAGTTTTTCCTCGTATTAAGTTTTCTGTTCTTTGGCATATCATCACCTGTGAAACATCAGGCTCTAGAGAATTATATATGAGCAGCAGAATAAAATTATGTGCAGGTAAGAAAGACCCCCTTGGCAGAGGAGGATCACATTAGGGAACATATGGAGAAAGTGAACAAACAGAGGTCTGTGGCGCCTCATGCAATGTGCCCACAAGCGGTGAGGGAGCTGGCTGATGTCACCGTGGGGCCGTTTCCAATTGCCTTTGAAAGATCATGGCAGCTGGGGGAGGTTCCTGAGGACTGGGAGAAAGCAAATGTCACTCCTATCTTCAAGAAGGTTGAGAAGAAATACCTGGGAAACTAGAGTGGGAAAGTGATGGAGCAAGTCCTCTTGGGAGCTATTTCCAAACATATTAAGGATGAGAGGTGATTGGGAGTAGCCAGCATGAATTTATAAAGGGGAAATCATGCCTGATCAAACTGGTATTTTTCTACATGAAAGGACTAACTGGGTGGACAAGGAAACATATTGTTTATCCCAATGTTAAAAAGGCTTTTTATCTTCTTGAAGCAGGAACTTCTTTTAATTCTCTGGCTGCTGTTACTTAAGTATGTTAATCCCCCTTTTTCAGTCTGTCTAACTTACCCTTTTGTGATGTAGAGGAGTTTCTCCCTCATGGGTCTTCTGAGTAATATTTTGGGATTGTGGGTCCAGATGTTTTTCTGTTCTGTTCTAATCATATCCCAGCCTAGCAAAATCTGATGAATAATTTTATGAAGATCCAGTAACTGCTGTTCAAGTTCTCTCAGCGGAAAATAGTACAATCTCTCACTCTTCCATAGTGCCACTTCCCACACCTCCCTTCCTTTGCATACATTTTACACAGCTGGGAAATACAACACTGCAGTTGCTCCTTAAAAAAACACCAGTATCATCAGAAATATAAGCACTCCTACAGGAATGTGGCATATATCACATGAATTTGGCCTTAGGCGAGTCTGGGTAAATTTACTTGGACAACAGTCTACCATTTCAGCAGCCCTGCCCTAGACCCTTGTTGGATTTTTTTTTGACTATTTGTGAGTGTTATATAAATAGAAGACAGTGAATTTTAGTATTTAAGTGGCCCACACAGTTCTTTTGAGTGATGCCCAGGATTATTGTATGCACAGCCTCTCTTTGGACACAGATGCTAATGTTTATGTTAGCTGGTCTAAATTTTCTACTACCATTTATCAGGAAGTGAGCACTAAGCTGAATTTGGGAATAGATCCAAATTCAGCCAAGATGGTTTATTTTCCAAAGAAAATTCTGTTGACAATAGAACTGGAGTTTAGAGACTGCAACGTGTAAATATACAACCAGTTTCAAAATTGTTCCCCAAAATATGGAACAGTTACACTAATTGGCTTCTGCATACCATCCTTGTACAGTATCTGTATATTTGTTTACACTAGACTGTACTTTTTCTGGTGCTTTTGAAAAAGACTTGAGGTGAGGGATTTCAGCAGTTCACAAGGTTTAATGTTGCATGGCACAGTCTGATTTTTGCAGGTTTATATTGGCCAATATTTATTGAATTTTATTGAAGAACTGTATTTTGCTTGCATTCTGGCTGGAATTCTGAGATCTTGTAGCCAGACACCCACAAAAACCTTACTACTTCTAAAAGTACAGGTTGTACAAAGAGAAGCAATATGCAGCCTGTCAAAACCATGTTAAAGGAACAGGCAGCTACTGAAATTCAAAAAGATACAAGATGTTCCCCAATACTGCAGTTTTGGCAGGACCATGGGGCTTTGCAGCATCTACTCACCCATGGTAATTTAGGAGAATTTAGGAGACTGTAGGAGAAAAATCACTGGGCTTTCTGAAATTCCCATGAACTCACTATTGCAAAAAAGGAGATGAAAGGGACGGGGCAAGATTCCTCCTTGCCTGGCTGTACACACAGACTGGCTAGTTAACTTACTAAAAAGCCCTTCCTGCTTTGGGGTCTGCCACAGACAAATATTATGGAAAAAAAAAAAAAAAAAAAACAATAAGAAAAAGAGCTTTGAAAGCTTTTCTTATTTCTTAAAATAGCTCTCTGCTGTGTGTCCTCTCCCTCATTTTTGGCAGAGAGCTAGCTGTAACAAGTAAATAATTAAAGAGGGGCTTTCATGCTGAGACAAACATGCAGAAAGAAAAACATTTCACATTTTTCTTTGCCAGTACATGCATTTCTGAGTAAATATTATTAAAGATACTCTCATTAGCATCTTCTCTTGGAAGCTAAATGTCCCTTTCTGTTTTTATTTTGTAGCTAACAAGGTTATGAACAATCTCTCTGACCACAGTTTTACCAATGGATTAGTCATTCTCTGATACAAATCAGAGGTAAGACTTTATTACATGACCATCCATGAAAGGTGTGAAGGGGGTTTTACTGTATAACCCAGAAAGAGCATTTGTCAAGCATAAGTCAGTATAACAGAAGGTAAATCTGACATATCTTTTTTAAGTCTTGGTCTTGACATTTTCATTCTTCATTTTCATTTTAAGATCCTAAAAACTTAGAAAGAAAAAATGGTATTAGAAGACACTTCAAAGCAATATAAAAGGCAAAAAAAATTTTTTGAAAAAAGATGTCTGGACAAGGACATTAAGACTTATGCCAAAGATCTTTAGAATTATTAGTCTACTTGGAGGATTTGCTTTGTTTTCTTGGTGTTACAGCACATCCCAACCTCCCAATTCATTTTACTTTTTTGTTCTTGATGGGGATTTGTCTTTGCACAACAGCATCTTCAGCTTTAATTTTATAAATATCAATCTGCATAATCAAGATTTATATTTATAAAATATTTATACTTCCTCCTTTCCGTTAGGAGGGGAAAATTATATTTTTTAATTAGGCAGTAGCAACAAACAAGAAGTGTAATTGCGTTATTAGCATGTGTGAATTCAGAATAGGAAGCCCTGTGAGCCTTTGCTTGGGAAAGAATGTCCTGAGCTTGCACAGTAGGTGACTGTTAGCTTGCCAGCTCTTTGCCAGTTTCAAAATACCAAGACTTACCATATTAGTTCACTATGGGTCAGATTCATTCCACAGAGGTGGAGGCTTAAGCATTAGTTAAGTTTCACAGAAACTTCTGACAGGGAAATATCAGTAGTCCATAGGCCTTTCCCATGGGATAGCCTTATGCATACGCTTTTATTCCAAATAGGTTTGCATAAGAGCAAGGGGAGAGATGAAGGAAGGAAAATTAAAATATTATTAGGAAAAAAAAAGCATATATGAATAATATTATTTTATCTTATACTTCAACCCCTCTGAGAATGAATTGAAGCAATCTTAATTTATGTATTACATTATATATGTTATAATAATTTATACTTATAGATTAATATGTATGTGTGTGTGTTTATCCACACAAAAAAACGCACAAAATCTTTACTTCACTGAGTTTCACAATTAGCTTTACCAAAGATGATACTCATTCACCTAGGAAGATTAAAGTACCTTCCAGATCATTATGGCTCAAATAAAGTTTCAATTCTTAAATTCTTTTAAAAGAATGTAAGAACAATAATTCTTACATTCTTTTCAACATTAGAGAATCTGTTCTACTTAATTACAGTGTTTTGGTGCTGCATCCCAAAAGCATGGTTTCTATCTGTTTCTCTGGGTCAGGCTTCTACGGCACGAGCAAGGAAATACAGCAGGTCTCATCTATGTGAGACAGATTTAATGCTCTAGTGCTGAAACTTACATAGAATCATTGTGACTAATGGAACAATGTTATGTACAGAGATAAACACAGTTTTTCACAATAAGAGACTATGTGTCATTAGACAAAAAAAACAAGGCCTTACATTACCACATTAAACAGAAGGATATATTTTGAAATCATTTGGCCTTCAGGTGATCAAAACAGTTCACTCTAAATTTTCATTTCACTCTAAATTTTATTTCTATTCCAATAAAGCCACACACTTTACACATGGATAGAGTTAAGCAGACATTTAAATGGTTTGCCATGGCCTCCTCAGATAATTCATTAATTCACACATGGATCTGATTACCAGTTTCTAACAGAACTCTGGGTAATAGGGATCTGGCTGAATCAAATATTTTCTGGGACTATATTCATTTAATCAAATTCAGGTGATTTTCTCATTTCCTTTAGACACTCTGCTTTCCTAATCATCTGATGAGCCCAAGTGAGTGAAGTCAACAGAAAGCCTGTTAGCCCCAGGCAGAATGCTTAGGTATCCAAAAACCTGAACAATAACAACAGCAACAAAAAGTAATTAAGATTTTGACTTTTTATCATTACATAGAAAATATTTGAAAATTAGATGTTTCATCTAGTCTGGAAACTTCTGTACATATACACCTTCAGTGATGCCACTGATTTAAGAAATGACGTGAATTCCATTGTTTTGGCATTTTAGAGATAGTTGGTTTTCTATAGACTTTTTTCTTGATCTTAGAAGGCACTTCAGCAAGAATACACACTTCTTTGCAGTCCTCATATTGATACATAAAATGATGCTTTTTGTCTACAGACAATATTTTTCTTGAAAAAAAGAACAGGTGAAATACTAAGATATGTAATATAATATAATACAATATAATATAATACAATACAATATAATGCAATACAATACATATATAATACCTATTAGATATATAATACCTGTTAAAAAAGGGTTCTGGGAAATATATGCCATGTTAAACCCCACTACTCCACTACCAGAGGGCACCAGCCTCTGCAGTGAAACGCATTTCTTGAAAAAAAGCTACAAAATGCAAGACAAAAAAAATACATTTTTGGCAACAAAAAAAAAAGATCAATACTTTTGGTCCCAGTTATGCTATTATACAGCTTAATTTCATGAAGATCATGGAAACATCATCATCCCTGTTGTTTTGAACATCTAAGATAAAAAAAGGGCCTTTCCATTAAAATGCCTAGATAGACTTCTATGCAATAAATGCATTGAGGTTCATCCTTTGGATGCTTCAGGCTTGAATAAGCAAACTCAATTTGTTTTTAAACTCTTGCTTAATCAAATGAGTTTCAGAATATGGCCTGGATCCTGCAAAAATATGGGTGCTGGTTAACTTAATGCATGTTTGTGTTATTGGAAGCAAAATGTGGCATTTCTCTTCAAAGGATTTTTGATAATTAACATTAAAGAACTTTGTAACTTTGGACACAAACATTCCAAAATTCCTGCCTATTCTTCTCTGTAGGGGGATTTTTTTCAGATTCTTGCTCTTAGTGAAATATCACTAATTAACAAATGGCTGTTTCAGTTAAAGCACATAATTTTTAATAGGATACAGCCATTATAAGAGTTTGTGTATACCAACGCAGGCATGAAGCCACCCTCCCTAGAGGGTGGTTTCAGGACTACTTTATGCAAATTTAAATCTGTGCTGCTCCACAAAAGGCCAACCCTGCTCCTCCTTCCCTTCCCCACCCTAAATCATAAACACTGACAAAACCTCCTTTCTTGTGGGATTGTTTTTGGCCCCTTGGGTGATGCCCATGATCAAACTTCGAAGCTGCCAGAGCTGAAACTCTAGAGTGCAAGCCCCAGGCACAGACCACAACACCGGGAGCTCTGACAAACTCCCAGCAGCTATGAATTCAGCACAGAGTAAAACATGCAATTGTCCTCTATCTCATCAGCCTGCACATTGTGAGGCATAATTATCTCAGCAGGAAGTCCAGGGAGATCTGAGTGAACTGTGTGGGTGGGTGGGAAGCTCTGAATCCCGGGCAGAATTTTGCCCAGGCTTTATCTGCAGTGCTTTGCTGTGTGTGACCATTTGAGCCCCTCGGCACCTCCCACATTGAAACTGGAGGGAAGGAGTGGTCAGAACAACCACTGCCAGTGGTAGTTGGCCTGAATGCTTCCTTGCAAACAGCTTGATCTGCAAATTCACTTCCAGCACTATGGGACTGCTTCAGCCTCAGTTAGCCCATCCAGCTCTCTTAAAGGCCTTGGATAAATCCTGTACATGGTAGATCCGTTTTGGGCCAGACTTCTTCATGCGTAGCACGTGGTCTTCCTCTGTTGGCTTGTTTACCATTACGCCTGGAGCATGCAAATAACGTACCTTGCCCTCACACCTTTCAAAGAAACAGAAGCAGGAGCTCTGTGCTCACAAACTCACACAGATGCAAATGCCTTCAACATTATTCTGAGCTTAATTTGTTGAATTTTCATGGAGTTTGTTAGGTTAAACTTCACAATCTGCCCAACACAAGCAACATGTGGTTGCATCTAACATTTGGTAGCTGTGTATACATGCATACTCATATCCACCACACACACATACAAGTTTCTTTTGTGACTACATTGCACTTGGATTTGAATACATTTCTGGTGGCTTTGCATCTGAAAGAAAACATATCTCTAAAAGACTGCCACAGGAGGGCTCCCAAGCTTAAGTTTTCCAGATGTGAACTCCTGTACATATTTGCAAGAGGCTTTATTTCCCCCTCCTCCTTTAGCATTAGTGACTGAACAGCTTGTTCACACAAGCAAGGGGGCAAAGACTTATATTGTGAGCTGGTCAGCATGGCAATTATGAGCAATCAATGTGCCAGTTTCCACTGATTCATGCCCTCCCTGTCTTTCCCATCATGCCATAGCTGACCTACAGCATTTCCCACTTTTCTGGATTTGAAATCTTTGGGAGACAAATTGAGTAACATTCTTAATGAAGGGCATGATGGAGGCCTGTAAAATGAGTTTACCAAATTCATTTTCACCAGCTGTGTCCAAAGCTGTCCCTCTTTCTGTGCCCTGGGTAAAATATATGTTGTTGTCCAGTCTCCCCCTTGCACTGTAAGCCACAGGGTAAACCATGTTGAAGACTGTGGAGCAGCTGAATGAAGCAGGAAGAACATACTGAGATGTCATAGTCTACTCTTCTGTCCATAAGCTGAAACATCTCAACGATGCCAAAGGCTATAGGACAGCCTCCTTACTGTGAAGGCTTTTTTCCACAGGCTAATTTTGTGAAATAGTTTCTCATCCAAAGATATAAACACTATATACCTTCTTCAGACCTATTTGTTTAAAGATTAGAAGGTAAAAAAGCCAAAAAAAAAAAAAAAAAAAGGGAAAAGACTGATATATGATTGCTGGGAGAGCAATC
>VZSV01000092.1:1735862-1761458 GCA_013398735.1 Nothocercus julius | reverse complement strand
TTTTTTTTTTTTTTTTCTGTCTGAAAACTTCTAATACATCTTAAAATGTCTAACACAGGAGCTTTTTCATTTATTTTTCACTGAGTCATTTTTTTCTCTAGACTCAGCAAAACAAGCTCTGTTTATTAATGTGAGTTTGTCCCAAGATCTAGTTTTGCCAGGTCTTAAGCATCAGAAATCCCCTAAAAATCCTTTCTTTCTCATCCATCGTCCTAACCTTTCTCTCCCACAACACACACAACACAACCCTTCCCTCAGGTTTGCTCTGAGATCACAGTTTCCTCAGGATGTTCGGCCTCAAAGCTTGAGAAACACTATAACACATTAGTCACCTCCGTCACCACAGTTCCCAAATACACCAGCAAGCCAGATGTCCGCTGATGCAATTCATCAGAGCTATACTCTCTGAAGTTATTTTCACTGAAGACCTGATCCTCAGTGTCTACCACAGTAAACGACCATTGCAGGGCCATTGATGGGCCTAGATTTGTGGATAATTTGAGAGACCCTACTACCAAATGTGCAGTAAACTCCTTGACTATATATATTATATTTAGGATTCTTTGAAGGCCAGATATTTGCTCAGGGTCAAACAGAAACAGGGGGGATACAGATAAATGGGGAGATATATGCCTATTATTGGGATATGTAGAAATGTAAACAAAGTAATATCATTCTATAGAAATGTATGTCTGTCTCTTATGTCTCTCATTACCTAGGGTTAACATAAGTATGTGCAAAAAAAGGCAACAGAAGGAGTACATAACAAATAAGATTTCCTTTATTATAATTGTGTGTTAGAGCTCTGCATTGAGCATAATTCACCTGATGGGAAGTATATTTTTTTATCTCAAAACTTCTCTGGAGTTCCAGTCTTTGAATTAACTTGCAAAAAGACATTCAGCCTATCTGTGGTGTTCCAAAATTGTGCAGCTCGGCACAGTACAGGCCAAACGTCAGTAATTATTTATGTTGTTTACGCAGTGATGACTAGTATTTTCTTATGAGTAACAACAAGTTCACATTCAGAGGACAACTCAAAAGATAACCCTAATGCCATGATAAAATAATATCTAACTCTCATGTCACCTAAATCAGTATAAGCCTAGGGTGAAATCAGGAGAGAACACCAGTGTAAATCTACCATGAGCAAAAAGGGAAAATAAAAAGGGAAAAATGGTGTTTTCTACTCCTGTTTTCCTCACTAGATGTATAAGTTAATATGCCTAAATAATTTTCAGGAGACGTTTTTATTTTGTTTTCCACCTTCTCAGAATGGTTGAATGGATTTTCCTCAAACTTTCTCCCCAGAAGCCATTGGCTCAGATCAGTGATGGAAAATTTCAGCCTAGAAAGTAGAACCTTTCAGAAACCCAGGAGCAAGTGAAAACGCTGGACTTGCAGCACGAACTGTTTTGCAACTTTAACTACAATACTACGCCAGCTTTCATGTGGATGCTATGATACAGACATAGCATTGATTAATGCCTGCAACCTTTGAAATTGAGGCGATGGATCTTAGTTATTTTATTGACCAGAAAGATAAGCAAAACAAAAGAAGCACACAGCTGAGACATGCTACCAGCCTGATTTGATTTACTCAACAGACTTTCTCAGGAAATGATTGAGCATGTTTCTTTCAGTAGGTGCAGCTGGCATGCCTGGACTTACCACCTCTCTGCTGTTTGATGTGGCTTCACGGGGCTTGTGCATCCTTTTTATCACAGTCCCTCAGCTGCTCGGGGCAATGTGAAGTTGGCCCCAGATGATTAAATGGTAAGCATATGCTGTGGCACCCTTCACAATTACTCCTGCATTATAAAAATATGCAAATCAAGCACTGGTGACAAACGTGTTTCTCACTATTTTTAACCCCCTGTAACCACACAATGGTTACACAATATGAGAGAGGGAAAGTCCAATGGCAGGACACTTAGTGAGCACATATTAAATTGATTTCTCTACTGGAGCACCATCATTGTTTCTCCGTATGAGAATCAGGAAAGAGCTAGCTTGTAAGTGCGAGCAGAGGAACAATTGGGAGACCTCCTAGTTATGTACCATAACGCAAATCACTTAGCCTTTTGTTTTGCTTCACCCCATCTGTAAAGTGCTTATATTCAGATGTTAGACTGAGACATAGCCTTTGAGACTGGACTGCAACTCAAACTGAGCACCAACACCGCTTCGTATGAAAGAATGCTCTGGTCTAGTTGTGCAAGAATAAGTGCCTGCAGTGCAGTGATTACCACATCCTCTCATTCCATGTGCCAGTTATTACTCTCTTAGAGCACCAGGACCAGCCCAAGAGGAGCCAATTTGCTGCTGGCGCGCTTTGCAACAGCGTAAATAACTTGCCTAGACATCAGAAACCCAAAGGAGAGCTCGTGTACCTGGCTGTGTCTGCTCAGCTGCCAAGGCTGCTGTGACTGCTTACTGCTGGGACCAGGAGATGCTATTTGGCTTTTCAGATTGGTGAAGTGTCTTTCAACTGTGGGCAGAAGGTGACTAGACAAAGCTATGCAATGAGTTGTTTTTCGTAAACTTTGGACTTCAGTGAAAAAAGAACCTTCCCATTTTACACTGAAAGACAGAAAATATCTAAACATTCCTGCGGAAATAGGAGAGAATCTGGTTCTCACACAATGGTTAGCATAAAAAGACAGACAGGAGAAAATGTGCCGTCTCTACTGTCTCTACTTTACCTCTTCCCACTGTAGTTGCTCTTTCTCTCTTCCATTAGAGGGTACTCTTGTTTCAAAAATCCTTTAACTAGGAGTTTCTTTCATCAAAGAGTTGCCTTTAAAGCAGGTCTTCAAGTTAGGTGGTCCAGTCCTGTTACTAAATGCTAAGCAAGGTAGGAGACAACACGATTAAACAAGATAGCATTTCTTATTTTCCCCACTGTAAAAGTCAGAGGCACTGGAGACATTAAAGATCAAGAGGCAGCAGCTGTGTAGAAACTGTTTGCCTTGGAATCTCTTGTTACACAGACCCTGCACTGAGCCTCACCAACGGATTAAAACCACTTTTCTCAGTTTCTTTATTTCTCTGCTTTTAAAGGAAAGAGGCAAAAGGACTGTTTACATTTGCATTTTTAAAGTCCATTTATATAAAACCCTTCTACTTTGTATAGTAGATTGAAAAGATAAGCTGAATCTGATATTTATAGGACTTTACAAGTAGATACATTTTAAACAAAAACAAAAAAGATCAAAAACAAGCAGAGGGAAGGGTTTCCTACTGTTACATTGGCAATGATGATTCAGTACAAGTTATTCTCTCTGGAACAGGAGATGCTTGATCTCAGCAGTTGTCCCTCCCCATAGCCCACATTTGCCTCCCTCCCACAGGACCTTCTTCCTAGAAGGCAATAGGATACTACTTGGGGAGATGCTGGCCTTTCTGTAAGCGACATGACACTGACAGTTGGTCCATGTGTACATACATGCGTACATACTTTTAGTGTATGTACATTTGTACACTACAGCAATATGTTTACACTCTTCTCTTTGCTGTTTCTCTGGGCTATGAAAATTGCACCCCTCAGTAGCTGGCCTTCCTTTTTCTCCCAGAACATGGTGCCATCAGCCTGCAGCCCAGCGCCATCCCTAAGGTTTGTATGGATGCATTTTTTAAGTGCTCAGACTTGAATGATTGTAAAAGAAGATAATGACAATAACAACAGGTTCCTGGAAGTATAATGTTGGCTGAGGACCATCAGTGTTTGAGAATCTTACAGCTAAACATGCCTGCATCTGCCTCAGAGGCGAGACCATTGACCCTTCAGGCGGTGGGGGGAGGCTCCCCGCACAAGCTCCAGCTGCAGACTAAGGAGAAACTCTCCCACCGCTGGGTTTGCAGGCTGCTGCATTTACAACTGACACTCCTGACTATGGTTTCTACTAGTATTTAGCAGCAGCTGTGCCCCCAGCTGGGAGCTTTCACTTTCTATTTTTAAAATCAGTAAAATCAGGAGCATATGCGGCCTATAATTTACCATGTATTTTTAATAATAAAATCTACTCAGCAACATGTCAAACTGGAATTCTACCCGGGAGAGGCTTTGTTCCCTGGGAGATCCTCTACCAAGGTTTAATATACCTGATTATGCTGGATGCGTGATCTTCTCCACAATGTGTTGCCGTTAAAGTCTTTACAGTGTACCACACAAAAGCCTATGTCATATAGTGTGTTCCCTGTCACCAGGCTCAGGAGCAAGTAAGTAACAATAGTTCCTTTCTTCAGGGCAAAATCTGGAACCATCTATGACAGTCAGCTACCTCCAAGGTACTTTCTTATGCACAAACTGTGACAGTAGCTTCTGATTAAAATACATTTGACTGTGTGGCATTTGTGAATTTAAGTGTTTTGTGCTTTAAAGTATAAATATATTTGAATCAAAGGTACTTTTTCAGGAGGCAACTATACTCCGCTAGAAGACAAAACTAAATTGGAGGAAGAAGAAGAGAAAGAATTGAAGTGGCATGTGGCTAGAGATGAGAAAGAAGCTGAGATGGATGTTAAAAGAAAAAGGGATATAATTTTTTACTTGTCACAAACAAGAAATCAGACTTTTTGGAACTGAGCCAATTCATATAGTTCTGTTTTCACTCCCTGCTTCTTACAGCTAAGACTACCTTTCTTTGTTCCAGTATAGACTAAATTAAATGAAGAATACCTTAAACTGGTGTCCATCAAAATAAGGCTTTTTCCTGATGCAGAATCCTCAAATATTTGGTTTGGAAGGTTTGGGATACGTTTTTTTGGAAGTCAGGGGAGTTATAATGATGTATAATTGGCATCATAGAATCATAGAATGCTTAAGGTTGGAAGGGACCTCTAGAGATCATCCAGTCCAACCCCCCTGCTCCAGCAGGGACACCTAGAGCATGTGGCTCAGGACTGTGTCCAAGCGGGTTTTGAAATGAAATGAAAAATGAAATGCTAGGACATAGAGTAAGGTCTTGAAAGAAAGACAGAAGTTCCCCAAATATACCTTTCAAGCACTTTTACATAAGCAAGTAAACAACTATAAATCAAGCCCTTCTGTTGTTTTCATGTGTTATCCTTTTTTTTTTTTTTTTTCTTTTCAGAAGTTCCTTTTTATGTCAAATGCCATCCCCGTATGAGCACAAAAGGCCCCTCAGCTTTCTAGGTTCCCTTCTACCGATGATCCAAAGCTAAAAGTATGTTTGTGAATTTCACTCATTAGCTTTCAAAAACTTTCCCTTTCTCTCCCCTTATTATTAACTAGTGGAATCATATAGCTCTTCCAGTCTTCCTTCAGTGATTTTATTCCTTTGAAATGCCAGCACAGAGGACACATGAGTTCCTGAGATGCTCCTAAACTCTGAAGGCATCAGCTCTTGCAGTAGGCTTCTCTGATGATCTCTCTAGTCTCACCAGGTCACAAGCTTAACAGGCTTTCCTCCTCTTGGAGGTTTTAAGGGAAACTAATCAGGTGTCCACCACCAGAGTATTTAAATATCTCATGATCACCTGAAGCATCACTAATAAACTACAACTCATATACAATTAGAGGTGATACACTTTAATGGCCAATAAAAATAGAATTATTTTCTGTGAATGTTTATATTACACCTTTCAGTAATGTTCATATTATGTTATTGTCATTGCCTGGGGTGAAAAAGGAAGAGAGGGAGCCGAAATCTGTGTAGCTGTTGCTTGCCATATGCTATTTGTACCATACTAATGCCATATTACACTGCAGGCTATAAGAATACGTTATCGGAATTACTTCCATGCCTTAAATCTAAAGGTATATGAAATAATCTCTGTGACTTATAGGCTTGAGAATGAATGAGCTGGGGTCTGAGTTCTGCTCTCCGGACTAAGGGGAACCAGTAGGACAGTGCAGGAAGCTTGCTTACTTGTTGCCTCACTCAGGTATCCAGAGAAGCCAGCATCTAAGAAAGAAAAGCCAGCACCTTTCAACAGCTCTGAATTCATATGAAATAAAATGATGTTGAATAGAAGTCTGAATCCTGTTGGCAATCACAAGGAATGGAACAAAACCAATGCGAACAATGTAGACAAAACTACTGGGCTGAATATCTCAATGCCTTGAAGCCAGAATTGTTTTGTTAGTGCAGTATGCCTTCCTGTAAAACTTCTATGAATACAGGTGCTGACTGCTTTCATCCAAAGGTTAATTAGTGTGAAATAAAGCAATCCTCATGGCATCATACTTGGTTTCTGCTCAATCATCAAGTTCTGTTTGTATCGCATTAGCTTCTCCTTGAAAACCATTTCTGACTTCTGTTAGTGGGTTTACTTTTCATATTCAGCCAGTTACCTGTAAGGGTCCCCATGAATAATTGTCACTGATTAGGGCAACTCCTGTTTTCAAGGGCAGTGCTCATTATGAACAGCCATCTTATTGACTGAATGTAACAAATTAAGCTCTAGAGAACGAAGCAAATGTTTAAGCCTTTGAATCATTAGACTCTTCCCCTCTAGCACTATCCAGCATAGATACAATCTGCTCATTTTAAAGACAGAGCTGGAAACTGAAAAGTGGTTTGGCTAATAAAATCCCATACTTGAACCTGCTTTGGCAGGAGGATAGACAAGATTACTTAATAGGGCTTTTCCATCTCTGTTTTGTGAATTCCCCACTGCTTTCAGGAAATTGTGAGCCAGTAGGTTAGCAGACACTTCTGTTTGTTTTGCCGATTCCTTTATTTGTTGTATTTTTCTTGGTTACTCTGTGAAGAAGAAAAAAATATGTGAAATAAGTTGGGAGACACAGAGGGGTCAAGCCAAACAAGGTTAAGTAAAAGTTTCTCACAACACATTTTAGATAATGATCTCTGAGCTGCTCAGGTTATCTGAGGAATCTGGCCCAAAAGTTGTTTCTTCTTCCTGAACTAGGCACATGGCTCAGAAACAGAGTTTTCATCCATGTCAAATGCCTTCCATCAAGACAGCAAATTGACTGGCTTTCAGACCACAAAGGCAGCATCCTGCCCATAGCTAAAAGCACATGAGGATTGCATGATTTTTATTAGTTAAGGCAGGAAAGAGAAGGATTAACAGCTGGAGGGAGAGTAATTCGAAGTCCTTGGATAGTTTGTGTACAGAGATGCACATGACCTAGCCAATGCATCAGAAGCTTTTTTGTGGCATTTAAAGCCTGAGACTTTCCTACATGGAGGTTACCGTTTGGTTTAATTTCTCTGGCATACACAAATCTGCTAGGAGCTAAGAACGAAATAATGTAATTGTTTTCACTTTTTGACCTGAGGCAAAGGTTCATCTTAAATTATTATCTTTGAAGGGACAGTATGGTCACCTTCTGTAAATATGTTTATTTACAATGATGCTCTTAGAATAAAAAAGACACAAAATCCCATGTGTCTTTGATATGATAAAACCCCCCGGTAAAACAGAGAAAGATGAGCCAACATTGACTAGTGAAACAGATACTTCCAAATGTCAGAACCATCAGTACAAAAGGAGGAAACCAGGAAATCACTTTTTTTTTTTTTTTAAAATTTGTGTGAATCTTCATTACTCATTCTGTTGTTTTTGTAAAGTTTTACTCCATATGTGCCAGGATAGATTACGATGCTCATGAAGTAGTGAAAGTAGAGAGGTCCTGAGAATCTGAGCAAAATAGCAAATGTCTGCAGCAGGGAGAGAACTTAGAGCAGAGAGCTCACAACTCTTCTGCTCAGGCTGGCACATCCACATAGCCTTCATATGATACTAGGTCAGGTCCAGAAGTATAGCTCAGCAGCCTTACCTTTCTTGTTTGTTCCATGGCACAGTGAAAATAAACCCATTGTACCACTGAGGCTGATGTGCGGAGCCATTATTTTTTTTTGTAATATCTGTTTCCAAACTGGCTCTGTTGCTGTGGAAGGGATAATGTGGGTAACACTCATGTTAAAAGAACGTCAGTGGGTGGTTTTCTAGGAGGCTCCTCTACTCATTGGCAGAAAGAAAATATCTCCTTCACACAACCACACATGCCTACCAGAGGAAAAGAGAACAGAGCAGTGCTTCCTTCGGATGTACACATGCCAGGTAGGTTGCTTAAAGGGACTGCAAGTCCCAGGAAGCACTAAAAGCACTGTCTCAATCACAGACTCCCTGGCTTACAAGATTCATCCAAACATGGACGAGCAGTCTGCCTTCTTCCATTATGCGCCTGCAGCCACTTATGAGCCTCAGTCCTGGGAGAGAACAGCTGTGGTGCTACATGCCCAGAAGACGCCCAAACAACCTCCAGGGATGCACTGAAAATATCACCAATTGACTGTAAATGATAAAACTCAAAAGCAACAGCCCATGCTCTCTGTATTACCACTTCCACCTCTGGCTCTGATCATAGCATCTCCTCAGAAGGACAGAAGAGCTTCTCCAGGTAGAGGAGCTCTATGAAAGAGAATTCTGCTTCTCAGGACAGAGACTAAGCAGGGCGGGAGATGCTCTGCATGGAAACTATTTAGAAATTTTAAGAAGCAGGGAACATTCGGCTGCTTGATTCCACACCTCCCTTTATGCAAGTAAATGAGATCTCAATGTCTCTTGAGAGGAGACAGAAGACCTCAAGTTAAGCCTTCAGCAAAAAACAAGCAAGGCCCCCTATCTCACTCCTCTCCTCAAATGTGCCTGCTAATGTAAATTTTTGGGAATTACCCTCGTAAGAGATAAAGGAGAGAGAAGGAACAGAGAATATGATTGTGCCTTGCAGCCACTTAGGGAGAGGAGCTAAGCTGGGCTTGGCATAGTGCCAATTTGCGGGCTCAAATTTCACCTCTAAAAACACTATAGACATTAAAAGTGCATTCATTATCCACCCAAACACAAAAAATTCATTACACTGTTTTTCCAATCCTGCTAACTATGCATTAACTGTTCCCTCCGAAGGACAGAATTACCTGCTTCCTTTGGATTACTTGCCCATCACAATGACTCAGGAAGGTTATTTTTAATGAAATGGAAGGTTCTTTAACCGGCCTTCTCCCAGATGGCCGTGGATCTATGTGTGTGGACTCCCAGCTCCCGTAAAGGGTTACAAGCATGAGTCTAAGGCCTGCTCACCTTTCCCACTTTTGGCACCGTCACAAACAATAGCTGGAGAACATACTGCTTATAAACATTGGTGTTCAACTAGAATCCAATATCCTCTGCATGACTTTACGCCACTTCTGCATAAAACAAACCCTGTGATTAATATCAAAAGATGATAGGTTTTTTTTTGATAACATGCTTTGGCATTTTTTATGAATTTGCTTTGCCTTTATTATAGAAAAACCTGTCTTGGATTTAATGCTAAATGTGGACCTTACAATTAAAAAACCCTCTAATTAGATTTGATTCAGTTCTACATGTTCTTTTATTAGCGTGTTGGCTTCAACAGGAAATGTACTGTAGCTACCTTTAACTATGATGTCACAGCTGCTAGAACAGCAATAATCTTTAAGCACCACAGTTAGCATTTTTTTCCTAACTGAAGGTAACTGTTATGTCTGGTGGTCAGACAAACTTTGGCAGGGAATTAGCAGGCTACATCACACAGGTGCTACATTGAGGGTGTGCTCTGCCAGTTACTTATAGCCTGAAACCAGGATCCTTGTAATTTGAAGTCAGCAGGTCCCTCAGGTATCCCAAGGAACATGCTAGTAGGACCTTATGTCAGCTGACACCTAGTCTGAAATTTCTATCATCTCAGTTATATTATTGCAAAATGTTACAATTGTTCTACTGCAGCTACTAAGCAAAAACCTTACATCAGAGTTCACTAACAGAAGAGAAGGAAGCATGTGGCATATAGCAATGAATTTGCTCTAAGGCAGGGGTTCCCAAAGACGTGGTGTGTTCTTATTCTGCAAGCAGCCAAATGCCTCCTCCTGTTCATGCATATATGTACGAGTTGCTGCTGCAGCTGCCTGTTCTGATATCAGAGCCAAATACTTTTGGGAACTCTTGCTCTAAGGCACAGCTTTTCCTTCAAGACCCAAAGATAATATAAATATTATATAAAAATAATTTGGGCTCCCGTTTCTTTCCAAAGAAGGTTTCCCCAGCTTGTGTGCACTCAATCTAGCACAACAGTCTATACACTCCTGGTTTCACAATAATAGGCTCTATGAGCAATGCTTAGCAAAACACCTAAATGCTACCCCAGATTCCTGAGAAGCTGAAATGCAACAGGAACATAGGGGTAAGGTAAAGAAGGCTTTCCTTCCCATGGGTAAAGGTATTGCAAACTGAAGGAGTTTTTCTGTATGTAGGGTGCTTGGAAGACGTAAGGAAACAGAGTTAGAGGGACACGATACCTGTAGATGTATCAACTTGTGGAATCCCAGGCTCTAAACTGGAGATCTTTAAAGACTTTGGGTGATACTCCTGTAACGTAAGTGTAAATTGTACTTCACAAATGCAGATGCCTAGTATCCCAGGTGTAATGGCAGCCTCTCGAGTAATTTCTGAATCTCAAATCACGAGGCACCACATATTGCAGGACCCAGGGGCTGTGTAGTAAGCAATTTTTTGGTCACACACACAGTTGCAATGTTCCCTTTTCTTCCAGTTGGGTTAGGTAATGGGTATTGCCCAAGAGTGCAGTCAAAACTTGCATCCAGGCGAAGGAGACGCCTCTGAACATGATCTGCTCTTGCTAGCAGGCTGACCTTCTAATGAACTAAAATCAAGTGGTTAGGAGGCCAAACAGAACAGGTATATTTCATCTGTCACATAGTGTCCTAGAGCAAGGGAGAAACTCTAATTTGGTGCTAAGTGCCGGCCTTGCAGTGAATGGCTACGAGACAAGAGCTAGAGGAGGGAACGTTCACCCGGAAACTGGTGAAATCCCAGACTTGCCAAGCCTGGGACTGGCACTGCAAAACTGTTGCAAAATTGAAGTGACAGTGCTTTCTTAAGCTCTGCAGTCACTAGAAAAATACAACAAAACACTATGTAGTGGCAAAGAAAAAAAACTGATGTAGTGAAAGGAGACGGTCTGACTGCTTTCCATCAGCAGCCATCTGCACCTCTGGAACTAGGTGACGGGATTCTTACTGAAGAAATAACATGGAAGTCCTTGGCATGTGCATGTATTACACATTTATACATCAAACAAAACGCTTTTCAGTTCCATGTGTATTTCTCGAAAGCTCGAAAAGGTATAAAGGAAAACCGTAAGAAGAATCTTGAACAGTTGGAAGTATTTGGAAATGAAATCCTCAGACATTTCCATAAGTTCTTTCCCTCCATTGCTACCTTCTTTTCTCACACTTGACCTTTATCTGTTTTTTCTCTTGATCCCTAGTATCATTTTTTCCCCCCCAAATTCCCATGCTATACAAATATAATGCTAAAATTTAACAGTAGAAGAGAATTCCTATTTTGAACTCCAGCATATAAAATGTTTTCTAGGAACAGGTCATTTTGTCCTAAGTGATCAAGCAGAAAAAGGATACAGCAACAGATAAAACCTTAGAAAGGGTATTCATGTGGTTAAAGCATCAGCCTGATAATTCTGAGATTTGAGTTCCTTTTCTGGCTCTCTTGTAGTTTCCTTAGACTGCTCATGTGTTAATACCTGTGCTTCACTTTCTGTTATACCACTAACCTATCTAACAGCTTGGTGTGATGAGGATAAATTAATTACCGTATGACAGATTTTCAAACACATTACTAATGTGTTTGCAACATATAACAAAGCCTTTTATGTAAACAAATACCACTGGGAAAAAGAAGATACTGGATTTAAGCTTCCTTTTGAATTTCCTATTCCTATTCCTATACCAGTCCTACCACCATTGGCACACACCCACACGAAAGGAAAAAAACATACAACAAATGTACAATGTCATGCTTTACAGATTTTGAAAATCAGCCAAATCTGCAAAAGGCTAAGGAGACCATGCAATACTAAATACATCCTGGGGCTAATTCTCAGGAATGCTGAGCACCCTCTTCTCCCCACCGACTACAAGTCATGGGCACTGAGCACATTCAGATGTAAAACAGTCGTTTAGCTACCAAAAGGCATTTTAATGGAGTCTGTGTCCTCAGTCTGCATATTTTCATGAATACAAATACACTTCTCCTAAGAAATTCCCCTGAGCTCAACTGTACCATCTGCATGCTAGATACACAATTGAAGATACATAGCTTAAAATACCAAACAACCTAGGAAATGTCTCTTTTTTTTTTCCCTACCTGATTTCTCCCTCCATGAAATTGTCCTTGTATGACTCTCAAGAAATGAATCAAGAAAGAAAAATAGCAAGGATTCTGTCACTACTTTCACAAGTCTGTGAGTTGGCTTTGGGCATCAATTTCCCACATGTCCCTGATTTCCAATAACTAGAGCAGCGTGGGAGAGCACTCCAGAAAACACAGGTGGGAATCATTCTCCCTTGCACTAGTCTTCTTCCATAATGTCTGGGCTAAAGGGTATGAAAATGATTTTCCATCCAGTCAAAAATGATAGGACAGCCTTGAATGAGGAGGTATTTAGCCTTGTTTCAGAAAAGCAGTTGGTCTGTTCAAACTTGAAAATGGAGCTTAATTCCTTCTTGGTCTGTGATAGTTTTTTCAACTCAATTAACAATAACACCTGGAATTTGGTGATGCAATTGAACCAGTGTTTCTCTGTCTTGAAAACACTTAGCCTTTGAGGAAATTAATATCCAGACCTGTACCTGGTGCATAACCATAGTTAAATGCTTCCTTTGAGGGTGTGTGGAAATAGGTTTTTATAGGTGCAAAAGAGGTACCAAGGTGAGATGGTGTGAACTGCTAATCAGGGACACAGTGGGACTGGACTTGGCCACACAGAGGTGAGTGGGTGAGGGAGCCAGAGCGACAACATAGCAGAGTGTGATGTGTCACCACTCCCTTCGCTGGCACAGCGCCCGGCCAACTCTAGAAGATCAAAAATCGAAAAACAAATCAAAGTAAATTCCAACCTGAAATAAGTATAAAGCTCGTGCCCGGTATGAGAGCCCCATCCTTCATCCATGCATCATGGAACTTTTGCTAGTAGTGGCAAATTCTGAAAAAGCAGCAAGCTTGAAGGAAAATACCTGAGGGGCAGGCAACACTGTGCTCCCTGTTTGCCAATCAGGGCGCGCTACTTCAGACTTGGCTGCGTGGCGGCTCCCTCGCTGGTAACCAACTTGCTGCAGACCCACCTCAGAGCTCACTATTTTCTTTGGCGGGGCCTGCGACCCCGGGCAACCCAGCTCTGTGTTTAAGCCTTGCCCAGTGCTTTACAGACTGGAGAACACATGTTTTTTTGTTTCAAAGATATTGCTTAAAATAACTCCATCTCTAGAAAGTTGAAGTTGGATCCCCCTTTCCCCTCACCCTCCCTGCTTTGCACAGCTGTAGCTCCCATGAGGACCTGAAGACAGATGTGCCATGAGGATCTGGTTATCATTCCTCCTTCCTGCCCTCTCACCAAATATGTATTTGTATATATATATATGTATATATGTGTGTGAAAATATGTATCTTTATATATATCTTTCTCTGGGCTGCTGGACAACAGCAAACATCTGTGACGAGAAGTGGGGGAAGGAAAGCACTGACTGAAAAACATCCCCCTTCTCCTCCCCACTCCCCCTCCTTGTCATCCTGTGCTCTTTTCAAACACGTTTTTAAACATACCAGTTTTGGTCTGGTTTCCTGGATGGCACATCTTCATGTCTAGTTGGGCACCATCCATTACCTCATGAGACAGGGAAGAACCGAAGTGACAAGAATGATGAAAAGTTTTGAGCAAGGGAATGGGTGAGGAAACCCTCTCAGTATAGTGGTAGAAATGGTGCAGGCAAGACACTTCTATATTTTAAAGTAAAATTGAGCAAATTTATTTCAATAAGGAAAAGGTAATTTACATTCGAGGGTGATAGTTTGGCATCCTCTCTTGTTTGTCCTACCAAGATGAAGAAATGACTCATTTTATTTTATTTTATTTTATTTTATTTTATTTTATTTTATTTTATTTTATTTTATTTTATTTTATTTTATTTTATTTTACATTTTATTCAATGCCTGAATGTGTCCATGTTTCATTTTGTGGTTTGGAGGAGGGGGTGAATTAAAATGCTTGCTTTACCTAGAGTTCAGAACTAAGCAAATTACTTCCACTTCTGGAGGGTCCTATGTTTTATTCCAAATTGGCAGAAGATCTGTTCAGTTATTCTTAGCCTTGCTGACACCTTTTTGCTTTTGTTACATTAACACATGGATGTGAAGAGGGAAGGGACTTTGAGTTCTGGATTCTGTTCCACTGAGCTGCTAATTCATATTAGGTAAGGTTAAGTCTAATAGAGCACTGCCTTATTCTGAGGCCAAGAAGAAAAGGAATTCATTTGGAAACTCACTTTCCAGGTGTATTAACCCCTTCAAGTGTCATTAGGCTGCATATGTGACACAGCAGGAGCTCTTTTATGGAGGAGGCCAAATAAACTGGCTTATTGCGGAGCTTTCAGCTGCACTGCTCTATAACCTGGATCATAGTTCTGTTATGATCCCTACTGCTTTATGATTTTCTGTTGTAACACATCGTTGTCTGTCAGGAGTAAAGACACTACTATAGTTTGTACACATCTGTGCATATATCAGGGTAGTCTACAAAAGGTGAAGCAGAAAAAAAGATGTACAGGATTGCTTCATTGAAACTTTTGGGGTTTTTTAGGCAAATGGAAAGATAGTCTAATTGGGGAAAGGGAAAAAAGCCTTGCTTTTTGCTGAAAGATAGAAGGACAAGGAGCCACTGCTTCATAGGAGGCAATCTTTGCTTTTATTATTTTAGAGTAGTAAAATCTGCCAAAGCTAAGGAGAAAAGATAGCTATAAAGCATTCAAAGACAAGAAAATAAATTTTACCATTTGCTAACTGATAAATAGAAATGCATCTGTTCTTTTTAGTGTAGGGGCACGGGATATAAGGAGCGGAGGAAACTGCCTTTGTTAAAAGAGAAATACAGATCATAATACTTAGCAACATCACAAAACCTGGAACTCATTTGAAGATCTGAAGAAAACAAAACTCTAGCCCCAGCCTCAAGGGATAGAGCAAACAATTTACTTTCCAAACTGCCCCAGTTCTGATTAAGCTAAGAAATTCCCTCCTATGAGAATGGCAGAATATGACAAAATAAAACTAAAAACACACTAACGGAGTCGGAGTGTTTCTGCTCAGAGCTCAGAGTACTGATATGACTTCTGCAAGGGAAGAGCCTCAGGCTGTCTAGTGAATGTAGATATACAGTTGGTTTTGGCTGAGTACAAATCCACTTAATATGAAAAGAGGCTGCAGAATGGAACAAAAACAAAACAAGAATGGTACCTTGTCTGTGCATATTGTACTCTTTCAGATGTCTACTTCTACAGGGAAACATTTTTATTAACATAAAAATCATTCATTTATTCTCATGATATTCTCATTTTTTGAAGAGGAACTACATTAGTAGTGTATTTTTCTTCTAAATATACAAGCTTTAACCTATGTCCCCAGTGGGACTACATTTGTGATGCGGGCCAAAATTTAATGTGTTTCTATACACGTGCAAACATAACAATCCTTGAAACTTAATAAAAGATGAAACTTAATAAAAGTATGAGCTCTTATAAAGCTTCTTTGGACAGTGGAAATCTCCAGCAAACCAAACAAGTACTAGCACTAGCTATACAGTACACAGGAAAAAAGTCATCTTTCTTCATGAGCAAGCCAAGGGCAGGAGAGAAATTGTATTCAGCAGGAGATATGATAGGAGACAGGGGTGATGTTGCAGAGATTTCACTGGAGAGAGCAAATGGTTGAATCTACAAATGAAGTTTTTGGTTGGCACTGCCCTTTTCCGGGCACTCTGACACCCAGTGAGGCTGGCAAACATTATCCTGGCAGAAGGGAAACTCCCTCAATTTTGGCCAGGCAAAGAAATCCAGGTCTTTAGCCTGTCTCCTTCGAGAAAACAAGAATCCCTCAGTTTGTGTTTATGAGAAGATTTCACCTTTCATTCCAGCTGGAGGGAAAGAGAGGAAAAAACCACCCTTTTCTTAACTGTACTGGAGGTTCTCTGCACACACAGATGTGGTCCCACATCTGACACTGTAGGAAAGGCATATTTTTTTGTTCTATTTTAAACGACAATTGTGTGAACCCCACAGACAAGAAAGGCCTAATCACTGGGGAAATTAGCAAATCCTATGGTGCAAAGGATAGACAAAAATTGATTTTTGGTGAAGGCAAGCTCGATGTACTTCCATTTTGGCATAGCTAAGGTTAGAGCAGAAGGTTCCCCTCTAGCTTGACAAAAGTTACTGTTGCCTGCAGAGCATCTTCAGTGCATAACTCAGTTGTGACAACATCTATATTCGAAAGGTTCATTCAATCAGCAGTTACTAGTTTTGATGAAGTCCAAAGTGGTTTTGCATAGAATCTGCATTCCAAGACTTAAAATCAGAAAGAGTCCCGTGATACAAGAGTTTCAAAATCTGGACTATTTCTGGGGTAAGTGGCTTAGTTCAGGTCATTAGAGAGGAAAGATGCCAAGGCTAGATCCAGATCCAACTTTCTGGGAAAGGGTGCTCAAGTCTGGGATAGTAATCTGTTCCGCGAAGGAAGTAAGAACGGGACATGCAGTTCAAATCACACAACACCTTATGGATCCTTAGGTTTGAGGCCCCAGTTCAGACCTCCCTGCTCAAAGCAATCACGAACTTCCCAGGTGCTGGGAGTGAAGGAGTTTCGGTTGACTAGCTGCTTGCACAGCCTTCTGCACCCTTGAAAGACAGGATTTGCTTTGGAGATAGACACAGTATCTCTGCGAGTAATAAGTTGGAAACTAAAGTGAGCCTTTACTGCAGGAGTGAGAGAAAGCAGGGCAGTCCCACAAACGATGCCCTGAATTTCCACATCTCCCTAGTTGTCCGTAATGTTCTGCTACCACTTCCGTGAGTAAAATACCTGGAAAATGACACTTAGGGTCACCCGTCTCTCCCCCCAACCCCTGCATCCCTCCTGGGTAAGCATCTGTTACAACAGTCTACTCTGCAATAGTGGGTAAGTGGTTTCATGCAACACCATCTGCAAGCTCTAGCAGGATTATATTTGAACCCATACACTCCGCTATCTTTATTGTTATCCTACATCCTGGCTGAGGCCTGTGGTAAGGTCTGGGATAAGGACAAGATAGAGAATTAGGTCAAGAACAATAATAACAATGAGAAGAGGAACCAAAGATGAATGTAATTCCCATTTCTCATTACTATGCTACTGTAGCTATGGTTTGGCTCTCCTCCTGGCCTTGGCAAACACAATCCACTTCATCTCCTGCTTCTCCTGTTGGCCAGGCTCCCACCCTTCCCTTGGCTCCTGCAGCTGAACTCCTGGCTGGCTGCAGTAATCCCACATAATATTTCACGCAAATTTATATGAAGCCCGTTACAAAGCCCAGCTCAGGAGAAACTGTTTCTTTGTCTTGATGCAATTAATCTTTTGTAGTTTGCTCCAGAAAACAGGCTATCATCTCACATGTAACTGTTCCTTTCCATCAAAGAGGCTGAGAAAGCACAGTACCCAAGGAGGTCAGAGCAAAATTCTGCTTTTTGTGCCTCTCCCTATCCCCAGTAACTCTGGGTGAAATCACTCTGAGTCTTACAAAGCCTCCCTGCCTCCCTCGTACGTATCTCCTTCAGTGCCTTGCTGTAGCAAGCTGCTTGGTGCTGTGCTCGCAGGAAGTCCCTGGGCTGCTGTGCAGCCCCTTCAGTCACTCCAGTCCGGAATTTGCCCTATGATTTGCCTTCTTATCTGTGTTCAGATTTGATAAACATACTCTGGCTGCTCAAATTTCCCAGCCTTCTGCTGGGAAATCTTTACAAATCTTCTCTAACCTCTTTTAGTTCTAATTGTTTTGCACCGTTTTGTTAATCTTTCAGTACAACTTCCTCCTCTGCCATCCCCTCTCCTGTTAAAGTACAATATCGTTTCTAGTGCCCTGGCTATTTGTAAAAACAGAAAGCTAGCCTGCAGTATAATGTTTCTGTGTCTAAGCAGGAGACCCAAGTCTCCGAGCTTATCAATCTACAACTCATGAGTAGTACAAAAATTTAAAGAAACAGAAAAAAGGAGGATATCTTTCCTGCTTATAACTGTGAGTGTGCACTTCTCCACTCAGAATTTACCTACTGAAGTCTGGCAGACTGTTGAATTTTTCCTCTTTTTCCTAGTCTCAAATGTAATATCAAGAACACACATTTAAAAACATAAGCTCAATAATAATGTACATCCTCCCTGCTTAACTTTAGTCATAGAGTGGGGTAGTAAGCTAAAATCTTTTCAGTATCTTTCTTCTGATATTCTTACATTATTCTGATTCAATTAAGGAAAAGAGTAGTTTAATTATGTTAAATAATTAAGACAATTTTTAGATGGACTTGTTTTATTCATTTATTAAGCTAAACATCCAGAAGGTCTCATTGGTCTCATTATGCCCTACAGAGCAAACTCATGCCTTCTGTGGTAATGAGGGGAAACTGAATAAGAAATTGTCCATTATTTCTTCCTTCTCACTCCAAGCAAAAAAAATTGCAGTTTCATTATGGGAATATATCACTATTTTCTGAAGAAAACCCACCAATCACTGTTAACTTCATTACTTTTGCCCAAAGGCTGCAGTTCCTCCATTCAAAGCATATTTCCCCATTCCCAGGATATTTCCCAAGTTATTTCACCAGTTTCTAAAATCCTTTCTGGTTGTCATGAGTTTACACATCAGGTAAATATTTCCCCTCAGCAGATAGTTGTCTTTAATTGGATACTCAATGTATGTATTTCAGATATTTTTTGTTATTATTGTTGTTGCAAACTGAGACTAGAATAACTGAGACATTAGGAAGGGAGGTTTGAAACTTATGCTAAGGTTGGAGCATTTTGAGCATTTTTGAAGGTCAGCTTTGCATGACAGCTTTCTCACAGTCACCATATTTTTTGATACTCTCCTTTTCTTCTAAATTATTTCAATATCTGAATAACTCAGGGGTAACAATGTCTTTATGTGGCATCGTGTGGCAACATGATGGATATTAGGTAAATAGAGTAGCCTATGGAAGAAAGCCCTGGTGTGAATCTGATATTCAGAATCTTTTCAATCTCTGGTTACAAAATCTCTGAACAGTTCATTGCCAGAGGATGGGACAACACACCAAGGAAAGAATTACACTTAAAATAAATATGCACCTGTTTCTTGTGCATGGCCAAAGACAAGATGCTGGGTTTGATGGACCCTTTCGGTCATCCTCATTTCCTTATTGTCAAAGTTACGAAATTCTTGTGGGTCTCATGATTTTTCTTCAGTAATCTGCAACAAGCATTTTGTAAGTTGTAAGTTTTTCAGGCACTAAACGTGTCTTTCATCCATACCACTTTCAATTTCTGCAAATCTGCTTTGTCAGCTTCTATGTTTTCTTTCTGGAGCATATATTTTACCAACTTCAGCAACAGACTACACTGTAGGCTGCTTTTTTTGGATAATGAAAGCAGAAAAGTTTGACACAACTTGAATAAAATCAGGAGGAATTAAATCTGAGATAGAATTATATAGTGGTCCACATTCATCTTCAATATATTGAAGACTACTGAATATATAGGAATATATATGAAGATAATGGAATATATTGAATGTATTTTTGGAAGATAAAAATTTATTACCACTCCTTTAGTAACAAAATATCAGAAGCTTTTACTTAGACTTAGACTTGATCAAAGTTAGAATCAAACTTTTTGTGATAGGACCTTGAGTCAGAGAGAATTGGGGGGCAGAGTTGCTTGTGTGTTTTCCCTGAAGCAGCCATTTCAAAAAATACCAGAAAGAGTTGTGAATCTTTGCGTCTGGTTTTTATGAGAACATAAACTAAAAGAGTGATATTTTTATAATGCAGAAGACCAAGATCTGGATGTCAACATGAGCAAAAATAAAAGATTTAATAACAATTCTTCTGCTTGTCCATTGTATCCTTGCAAGGGGACCATTTCCTTTGGATTTTGTCTCAGTATAACATCCATCTGAGGCTTCCTGGGTAGCAGTAATTGTACGTAGTCTTCCATGGGTCCCTGGGAAAAATATCTCTCTTTCCATTGCCTGGGAGGCCTGGCCCTGTATCTGTAGCCTGCTTTTCTCAGCAGTCTACTATTTCCTCCCTAAATTCAGAGTCAGTGCTTGCAGTCTCCCCTCTCTCTGCATTTCAAAAAGGTCTGTGCCACCCCATGGCATCTGCTCACATCTTCTCAGGGAAAGATCATTCTTCACCTTTTCCATCTTGTTCAGCATTTAGGCCAAAGAAGAGAGGCAGTACTCCTTTCTGTTGCCCAATCACTCCATCTTAAAGATATATACCAAGAAAGACTATCATGTGCTCATAAATAAAAAGTTGTAAACAAATAAAACATAAACCACCCATGAAGTACACCAAACCCATCTCCATTTACTGTCCTCCTTTTTAAATACGTACATGATGTATGCAGAAACCATTTAATTTTATTTTTCTTTGTTCTGTTTTTCTTCTCAGCTTCTGACCGGTTGGACAATATTTTACAGCAAAAATAGCCTCAAAAATATTATTTATATTTTGAATTTCTTAGATGAGAAAACGTTACCAATGTCTGTATCCACCTTGCTAGTATTAAATTAAAAATTGCAACAACATGCTGTGACATTATGCTTTCCTGCATTTAATCTCAAGGGAATGACTCTTACTTTCTCTCAAGGATGAATCATATCCTTGATATCCAGAAAACATTTGAAAAGATATTGTTATGGTGTTAGATTTTTTGCTTCTTGTGTGGTAAAGAGGAAGACAGTATTGCACAAGAAGCTGTTGATCTCACAGCTGGGAAGAAGGAGCAACTTCTTTGCTTCTTTGATCATCATGGTTGTGGCTGCTTATTTCTGGAGAGTGAGCATTGCCAGATGTGCTTAGCCTGGACAATGTATAGAGGGAGAGAGGATGGGCTCTTTAATGCAAACCAAGAAGTACATCATGAGAGGAAGTAGTTAGCCTAGCCTTTATCTCTGAGCTGACAGTGTATGATTTCAGGGCTACCTAGAGATTTGATTCAAGAGCTGTCTTCCATACATCAAAGATGTGAATCCTGTCAGGATGATATAGAGAGCTATTGCTTGCAATATGATATAAGTACATGCTTCAGACATGTTGGGAAGCCCATCTGTTTACTTAATTTTTTATGAAAACAGTCTGGAGGAAGAGATTCAGTTCAATGTGGGAGTTTATTTATTTATGTATTTATTTGCTCCTATTTATAAAAATAGGTACAAATGATGTGACAAAAGAAAGTTTTCTTTTTGTTTGTAGAGGTTAGGTGTCTTTCAAAGAGCACTGTGCAGTAGTGGCAATGACAGTGACACCACAAGGAACTTGCAGCAAAACATCATCTAGTGCTTTTAGCTTCTAGGGAGCGGTCTTTACAAACTGCACTTTTTCCTTTTCCTTCCTGTCCCCTCTTCTCTGAGTACAGACGAAAAGCACATCTTTTCCTCAGTACAAAAGTGAAGCTTTGCTCAGGGATGCTTATAAACAGGATATTGGGGAAAACAAGAAACAAGATTAAGTACACAATCTCTCTACAAGCAGAAAGCTGTGTCTGAAGTCAAGCTATTTGATAGGGAATGAGCATGTTAGTGAGGAAAATGGGAATGGAGGTGTTAGGTGAGGTGGCCGCAGAACCAGCTTCTGGCAGGGCATCTCTGGGTATAAAGCACTTGCAGTGCTGTGCCACCCCTAGTCATCTTTTCTAGGATTCTGAGTGCTGCAAACTCCATTTGTGAGTTTGGACAATTCACTTAATGCTGAAATGTTTTAACATTCCATTTTTCTCTAGAAGTTGACTGAAAAGTCCTCCTGAAGTGCTGTCAATTTGATATGTTACTTCTCCTATGGATGGTCAATCCTGGTGTGGAACATTCCTGTCCTGAAGCAGAGATGGTCACATGGTCTGGAAGATGAGATACCTCCCATAACATTCAATCATAATCTATTCCACTACAGCAGAAGGGAGGTTTTCACTAATATATCGGGTCCTGGAATGAAGAGTCTCAGCCATGGGCATAACTCCAATGCCACCACACCTTGCACCCTGCAGCAAACTCTATGAGATAGGTGTGGCAGGCAAAGGCGGTTCGTGTCTTCTGTGCGCTGAAGCCCTCCGTGCTTGTAAGATTGTGCCTTGAATAGCCGGGTGGTGGCAGCTGAATACTGCACTGAATACACCATGACAGTAAAACAACTTTTAATGAAACAATGTTCTTTTCTTTATTTCAGAACTGCTTTGAATTGTTTTAAAAAGAAAATGTTACTGCTGTCTTTCCAGTCAGAAAGAAAAAGGGAGTATATTGGTTGCGAGGTAGCAGAACATTGGCCAGAAAAGTGGCTGTAGTTATTTGCACAATTTTACTTGTACAGACACCCAGGTACAGATGCTTTCATGGAAACTCTGGCTACATAACAGTATTAATTTTGGCTGAGTCCTAAGACTATATTCAGAAGCTTTCAAAAATTTGCAGGAAGTACCTTTCCTTTTTTATTTATGTACAGAATTATTGTTATTTTTATGTATTAAAAAAAATAAGTAGAAATAATTCTACTTTGCTTCCACTAGATTTCACATTAGGAAAGGAGGTAGGGTGGAGAGAAAAAAAAATTCTGACTTAACTAGTTCAAAACCAAGGCTTGTAGTAACCCAAAATTTGAATGCTCTTTCTAGAAAACTTGGTTTTAAGAGCAGTGGTCTCCTCTGAGACTCCCTGGCCTACTGCTTCTCTTGTGGCAAAATAAACAAACAAATAAACAGAGAAAAGTAAAGAAGAGTGAGTCCACTGAGATTTGGGTCTCTCTGTCTCTTTCATGAGTAATGAATGGGTGACCGCACAGACTTGGAGAGCCCTGTGATGTTTGACTCCGCTGCTGACTTTCAAGTAGGCAGCCTGCAGGATTATAAGGGCAGTATTAGGGAATCCGTTAGAGGGGCTTCTTCAAGGTAAAGCAGGCTTTTTTATTACACATAAATAAGAAAAAAGAGCTTAACAACTACTCTTTACTCTCACTGGTGGTATGTAAGCAGAAACTTGAATTATGCAACAGAGTCCTAAGAAAATCCTGGAAAAGAGGTTTCTCCAGCTTGGGTGTCCAGATCAGCTGTCAGGATCAGATGCCCTTTTATGGGCATGAATGCAATTCTCAGCAGAAGTAGGGAAACTCATGTTCAGCTGGCCCACCTGAGGTGACCATATACCCCAAGGTACTTTCCCATTGACCTGGGTGGTCTCACCTGAAAATAAGAGTCTTTCTGCTGAGAAATAACACGAGGGAGGTGGAAAGCAGATTGGCCAGCATAATAATTTAAGTTCTCCAAAATATGTGCGCTGTGTTACACTGATCATAGTTCTTTATTCTGTTTTCTTCACTAGTTCCCTCAACCTATTCTCAGAGCTCTATAATGAAGGCTTTAAGGGCTTCTCAGAGTCAGGGAAAATGGGGACTTTCTTCCAAGCTACACACTGTAATGGGAAGAGCTATTTACTAGGTGATGGGCGTTTAGTCTTTTTCTCTATTTCTATCACCTGAATCAATGAAGTTGTGTTTCATTTTCTTCTGTGGTAGAAGCAGCAAACCTGTGTGTTGCCTAAAGATAAATTATGTCTATTTTCTCTCTTGAAGTACATTGTAAAAAAGAAAAACAAAAAAGGAAAAGGAAAAAGAAGAAAAAGAAGAAGAACAAAAATAGAAAGAGAAAAAGAAGGGAAAATAAGAACAGCTTCAAGAAGAGAAGAAGAAAGAAAACACCATGTTTTGCCACTAGCACACACAAACACACAAACAAATTGGAAAATGCTGGTGTGGTTTTCCTCATATTGACAACTTCTCTTTGCGTATTTCAGTCAATAGAGCTGCAACATTATTATGATCTCCTGATGCTTCCCTTATTGGTACTTAAGTGTGCGTTGAAAACATCTCTCATAGAGAGAAATTTTGTTTACTAACCTGCTTGTCTTTTTTTTTCTCTTTCTCTGATAGTCAGTTCATAAGCACAGGTTGTTTCTACTGGTTATTAAATTCTGTTTTCTGTAGGTTGTTACGCCATATTTACTACATCAATAACAGTGTGCAAATACCCTCCAAGCCACATTGCTGCTTGCTGCTAAAACACTTCTCAAAGTATACTCTGCAGAATCAGAAAAGAAGGAGAAATCCTAACTCTGCAATAGTAACTTAATGGTGTGGCAGAATAGTCACATTGCTCTTACAATTTCCTCTTGCAGTTTCCTCTTACAATTTTTGTCTGTTCTTTCTACATACTCGTACTACAGACAAAGGAGAGAGGATTTTCTCCTTCTACTTAGTATGTCAGCTTCATTACTGTCAAGAACTTGTAAAAGTTTCTATGCATGCAGGAGGAATTAAATCCTTCATTTCTACTTCAGAAAGAGAGAAACAATAACCCAGCACAGCAGATAAGACAGATCCTTTTGACTGCACCTTGTGGCTGTAGCACTTGTTCCATCTTTGCTGCTTTATTGCTTGGATAATCCAAGCTAAATTCTCCCTATTTAAGTTCTTTCTTTTCTGCTTCATCACCTTCCCTGGGACGATGTTAGTAAACACTAAGGATCATGCATAGACTTCAGGTCATTCTTCATGATTAATCGTAACACTCCTTTCATTAAAGGAGAAGAAGGTATCCTTTTGCTAGCATGGGGAATATTACACAATATTTGAGGTAGTTTTGAAGATTGAAATCTTCACAGAAGTACCATATACTGTACTATTAGAATAGGTACAGTCAGGAGAGTAGGAAGGGAAGATTTCTGTCTCCAGTGTTGTCATGGTCTGGTACTTTTCATTAGCACCAAATACATCCTTTAAGCTTCTATTAAGAATCAAAAGTCAAAGCCTATAAACATTTTAAAATACACTATGAAAGAAAGCCAGCTTTAGAAACATACCATGAGTAAAATCCAAACCACCTTGAAGCAGGCAACTGCATTAGGAAGAGAAAAAAGTTAAAGAAAAACGTTGAAAACTAAATCCAGTAATTAAAAAAAAAAAAAAACCACAAAACTTCACAAACCCTAGAGCTGAAAGAAAAAAAGGAGTCTGAATGATGAAAACTGTACATGTTAAAAGAAGAATAAAAAAGGCAAAACAATAACTTAGCAGTCTTCTGTACTAGCACAGAGTTTGTCCTGACCACAGTGCTCTGTGCCTGGTGAGAAGGCGGAGTGGGTCAGAACAAAGGAGGGCTTTGAAGACTAATAGTTGTCAAAGGCAGAAGGGACTTTTCAGACTTTCTTCAGAAAATGTCATGCATCCTCTGCCAGACTCTCAGCATTAAGCTTAAAGTGTAAATACTTTAAATTTGTTCTATTTTCAACTAGCTATATGTTTCCTTAAGGTCAGCTCATTCATAACTAGACATATGAAATTCATAATAACTGGGAGTGCTATTTATGAAATGAATCATAAAGACTAATTCTGAATCCAGGGGACTAGCCTTGAACTTTATTCCCCATCTGCCAACTGAAAGGAT
>VZSV01000092.1:1673562-1730586 GCA_013398735.1 Nothocercus julius | reverse complement strand
CATCAGCAAACTTGCTGAGGGAGCACTCTGTGCTTTCATCCAGGTCACTGATGAATAAATTGAACAGGACTGGGCCGAGGACTGACCCCTGGGGGACACCGCTAACCACAGGCCTCCAACTAGACTCTGCACCGCTGGTCACCACCCTCTGAGCTCTGCCATCCAGCCAGTTCCTAATCCATCTCACTGTCCACTCACCTATCCCACACTTGCGGAGCTTGCCCAGAAGGATGCCGTGAGGGACGGTGTCAAAAGCCTTGGTGAAGTTGAGGTAGATGACATCCACCTCTCTCCCCTCATCTATCCAGCCAGTTATTCCATCACAGAAGGCGATCAGGTTGGTTAAGCAGGATTTCCCCTTGGTGAATCCATGCCGAGATGTCTAATACTTTTCTGTTTTTTGTGCTCTGCTGGAAACTGTTCTTTGGAAAACAGAGCATTCACCCGTGTGCACATTAAGGTCCATTTCTGCACAGCGCTATTTCTCTAGCAGCCTTGTGAGTTGGCAAGAGCAAAGCTTTTGAGAAGAAGCAAATATTTCTGGGAATGATGAGCTATTTGGGGAAGCTACTGTCTGACTGAACTATTTGTCTGACTATACAATCTGAGGTAGTGAACGGACAGAACTATTATTCAAGGCCTGTGAATGCTGACGGAAGTCTTGCCATAGAGAAACAAGAAACGGAGTTCATTCAGGATGGATTCTTGAGGTACCGTGTCAGTAAATATGAAATCAGAACTGCCTATGAAAATTTCCAAAGCTGAGTAGCACAATTAGAATTAATAGATTTACTAATTCCTCTTGTCTGACAAAGATGATACTATTGTTTCTGAAGGTCTGCATAGCAACACAAAGTACTGCAGGAACTTGATTAAGCAATGCTGGCTGACTACTTATTTGAATACATATAAATATTTTAAAATTAATATCATGTTTTATTTTTAAATTGTTTCAATTTCAATTACTTTTATTATGTTTGTCTGGGAAAGGTGTATGTGAAGACACTGCAACTTTACAGAGCTTTGTCATCAACTGTTTTGGAACCAGTTGTGAGAGAATCCTAGTGCACAAGAACAACTACTAATAAGATACTTGAGTGAGACTCTGAGCCTATGTTTACTTTGCATGTATCTGCTTGTGACTTACGGTGAGTTTCTTAGCTGTAGCTGTCGCTAGCTAATTTAGAGTTAGGTGAACTCATAACTGAACTCAAGAACTTAAAAACCTATTCATTTAATCAGTGTTAGTGAAATCTTAAAGGCAGGTTATTTGAAGAAAGCAGTCTCAATTGCTAAACAAATGTGTGAAAAAAAAAATTCAACAAATCTTTAACAATTAAGGAATATAAATAACACCCTAAGAAAGTGCATCCAGAACAAGGAACAGAAACTTCTTAATGTATGCATTTAGATAGTTATCTTTAGTGCTCTTAAACTGATAATTACTGAATCATTTTCTTCAAACTTGGTATGATTTGCAGAACTATGCTTTATGAAGCATATCTAGATGTATTTCTTTTTGTTTCAGACATATTTATTCTTCACAGAAAATGCATTTCATTCCTAGCATGAGTTTAAGCTTTGAAAATTATAGTGTCAAAAAATAAATTTATGAGCATCTGAAAAATAATATTAGAACGGAGCTTAACTAGAGCAATGTTCGCTTCAGCTGCTGAACTTCACAAAACAAAATTTACTTTAAATATAAAGATTTTTTTTTACTTGTTGCTCTTATTTAGAGATTATTCTGGGTTCTTATAAATGTAGGACATAATAGAAAAAGAGAAATATGAAACACCAACATTGCAAATGTGATTAAAATTAGATGGGCATCTGATTCAAGATAATTCTGGAAAAACAAAACAAAAGAAAATCACATCTAGAACAACCTACTGCCTACCGCTGCTGGGTAGAAATTTTTAAGGATGCCGTTTTAAATCCTAACTCCCCTAAAGTCAGTGGCAAAATTCCTGTTAAAGCTAATGGAACTTCACTCTTTCTAGTCAACAGTTCTGTTTAGGTCTCAGATTTTCAGCATAACCCCAACTCAAGTTTGGTTTGGTAATTTTGAAAGAGTGTTGTAGACTTCGTACAAGTCAACACCCTACCTATACAGCTAGGTCATAGTTCTGGTTTTTTACAACATTTAATTGTTGTGGAGATGGATGCAGAGACAGAGGTAGATATGTGCTGGAGCCAATTAAGTTCCAAATGAAAAAAGATCCTCCTTCTTTTTAGCAACATTTTCATACAAAAGAAGCTCACTTTCTAAAAGGCCTGAAAAAAAGCTGTATTTTCATCAACAGTTTTCCTTGTATTATTGAGGACAGTGACAAGGGTCCATAGAAGGAAAGAGGGAAAAAAAAGTAGAGTTCCAATTACAAGATCTTTTTTCTTGGCAACTGGGAGAGCTGATGATCAGTTAATATTTTCATATTTTCTTTCTAACATATTTTCTTTCTAACATATTGAATCAATAACAAAATTTCCACCCGATCAATTCATTTTGGGTTTTCAGAAAAAAAAAAGTATTTATTAAAATGACAGCATTCATATAAAAAAATTAAAGGTCTTTTTTTTGCAAAATATGTATTTTTTGAAGTAGTACTCCAAGAAATGTAACCTGGGATATTTGCTGAAAAATCTTAAAATCTTCAAAGAAAGAAAGAATTTTTTTTGTGCTTTTTGCACCAGAAAATAGTCTTCTCTCATAAAAAGCCTTTGGAGATTCATGCTGCTACAGTGGTGTACATCTCAAGCACATACATCTGGGCAGGCACAGGCAGATATAGCCTTGGGCAAGACACACAATCATATCACAGGGCCACAAGAATGCACAGAGCATTTGGTAGTGCAAAAGAGCAAGAATTACAGTTCCTACAACCTCTGGTGGTAAATTCACAGCCCACTGGTGTTAGATGGCATTTTTGCTGGTAAATATTATCAACGTTTTGTAATTTCCTCTGGGATGCCTAGAAACCGATGGTTATGGCAGACATAAACTTTTCTCTAATCTAGATTTTGACTGCTCCTCGAAGAGCATTGATTCTATTGATTCTATTTATTTATTTATTTATTGGATTGTTAAAAAAATGTGCTATAATGTACTATAATGTACTAAAAATAATGCTGTAAAACAGATGCTCAGCGAAATGAAAATCAAACAGCCACACAACAGCAACAGCATCTCTGTAATTGCAAGGTCGTGAAATCTATCCGAAGCTGGAAGTAAATAAGAATTAACTGCAGATAGTTTCAAGGAAAGAATTCAGAGGTTTCTTTATATACAGTTTCTCTATGAAGAATTTTATAATTTTCCAGAGGGAAATTAATCCAACAGTCACGTGCTCTATGTGTCCCTTCTTGAGCAGAGGGGCTGGACTAGATGATCTCTGGAGGTCCCTTCCAACCTTAACCATTCTGTGATTCTGTGTAATAGCTTTTGTTTATTTTTTTTTCCAGGTTTTGCCTATTATTAATATATGAAACTACTTGAAATCTAGAACCTGCTTTAGACATTTTAGATTAATACTGCTTATTAAAAGTTCTTCCTGATGAAATAGCTCAAAGATGTGTTTCCTGTTAATTTGTTAATATTATTAGCAGTTCTGTGGACTATAACCAGCGGGACAGCCCGCCAAGGGGTTGAGAATAGCAATTTTAATATGATGTGATTCATTAATGGTCCATTTGGCATCAGGCATAAATAGCCTGAGTTGAATCTGGTTTTCTATTTAAACATCCCCATCTAACATCTCTAAGCAAGTGGAACTTGGGAAAGAGGAATGTTCTCAGGAATAAACAAGAGATAAGCAGGGAATTGTTCAATATGAGATTACTAATCCGAAAGGAAAGAATGACCACAGTGAGAATCACTTTCTGCTGCCACAAACACAACCCCAGACGCAATTCTCCGTGTCATTCTTACCAAAAAGCACCTCATCATGTACATTATCATTAACTTTCAAGGGTGACTTTCACTGAATTATTCCTTTATATTTCTCTTATGAAATTATATTTTTTTATAAATTATTTCTAATAACTTCTATAAATTATTTCTGTTTCCAGTCCAGGAGCTGAAGAACCAAGAAACTTTTCAGTTAAACAGAAGTGAACACATAGACACAACCGTATGGAGATGAACTAAACTAAGTATAGAATAAAGGCACATTATGATGGACCAGCTGTGCCTGTTTGGATGGGCCTGCCTAAGGAGGCTCCAGAGAACTGCTCTTGCTATAATATCCCTCCCAATACAGGATTACAAACTGCTTTTCTTTGACTCAAGTCTCAGTGAGAGTTCTCTAAGGAATCTCTTAGATATTTGTATTTTAATAGTCTCTTAAATTTATCTTAATTCCTTGTGCAGTTTACTGCATCTCCTTTCCAGCACTCTGAAGGAGGAGCTCATGATCTCTGTTTTCTAGCTGACAGAAAGGAGAAACCCACCAAAAGAGATCAGGACTAAATTTTGAATTGGATCTTTCAAAAGTTCCCAACTTTGAAGGTTAGATAACTATGCACTTTTGAAATGTTTCTAGGCACTCTGTGTGTGCCTGGATACATTAAGAATTTGACTTTGAATAAATTTCACTATAACTGTACAAGAAATGAATAGAAGGACAAGGCAAAGAACAATGAAACTCCCATGTCCCAATCAGCTGGACAGGAGTTCTTCTCTCCTGGCATTTTTTCTATATTATACCTGACAGAAGAAATATCTAAATGCTTATGTGCGTGTGTAGACACATCTATGTATCTATCTAGGCCAGTAACTCCTAGATTTATTAAATTTTGTCCAAAAATATAATTAAGCAAATACATCCTACTATATTCTATGGGTCTGACAGAGGTTGCACAAGGAATTAATCTAACTCAGTAAGCTTCAAAAATGTATATTTTTATGGTGGATTTTAAAGATTTCTCCATATCGTAGCACAGTTTTGATATGTGTCAACTTCTTGCATTTGTGTCTTTTAAACACTAAAAAATTTCTAGGATTAGAGGGACACTCCCAGCTAGGTCAGAGCATGTTATTATGTGTCAAAGTCTGAAGCCGCAAGGAGCGGTAATTGCTTTGCCTTAAATGCATCCTGTGTATGCTCTGGGCGGTTGAGGGTGTGTATACATGTATTTGTTTTATGCATGTCTGTCATAACTTGCTTCAGGGATTCAACCAACCATTTGTCTACTGCCTGGCTTAGTAATGACTGAGAGGGAGGAAGGAGGGGGCAGTGGGGGAAGCAAGGTAGGAAACTACAGAAGCTGGGAGAATATAAACATGAGGAGCGAAAAGGACTATTTAAAGACTTACACTGTGGGGTAAGAGTATTAAATCCAGTTGGGCAAAAAATAATGAGAAATTAGGATGAATTTGTAGTTAAGAGTTATGCTGAAACCAGGGAATTCGAGGCCTCTTTCTTTCTCACCATCTAGTTACAGTCTTGCAGTTGTGCAATTGCTACATCATCCAGACTTGCTTCATCATCTAGCCCTTGTGCATGGCACATTTGCCTGTCAGTTCATGCTATGGAAAAACACTGGCTAGCATCCATCCCTTGCCTTGCACAAAAAGGCTCTGTGGCCTAGACGTTTTCAAATATACCTGACACACAGAGCAGCCTACATTATTACTCTATTGCTTACCCCTGCCTTGCACAAGGGTCTTGCAATCTGCATGGCTCTGACACAGCCTTTTCTCAGCTAGATGGCTGTGCTCTGTGCTTTCACATCTGCTTCTGTCCCTTTTTATTAGCTGTTCTGGAAGAGCAGATTGAGGATATCTGATTGAGGATCCTGTCTCCACCAGTGGTCAAACTGGATTCCTAAAGAGTACGGCACACAGGCAGTGATGTTTCCCCAGAGTGCTCTCCCATTCTCCAGGGATTTGTGGCTCAGAGGTTTCCTGGGCCAGAGGCAGTGGGGAGCTCATGAACTCACAACTTGTCTGGGAGAGACTGCCAGGAGAAGTGACAGTGGCGCACCACAGCTCCCCAGGCGCTCTGGGAGCAATGAGAACTGGGTGAAGTAAAAAAGTGAAAACAGATGCTTTTCCTACAACACACAAAATAAAATGAAATAAATTTGGGGAGAGAAAATAAGGGGAAAACATGTGAGAAATGGTGGTGCCAGTTTACATTCATTCTTTCTACCACTGAATGTTTAAAATTTTAGCATACATACGTATACAATTATTATCCTTTCTTACATCTATTGTAGATTTTATAATGTCTTTCATGTACCTTCACACATTGAAAGAAATATACCTACATCTTCTAAGAATATGGGACTTTGCCGTATTCTTCCACTGATCTATGTGCATATTTTCCCTCTATTTCACAATGTTACAAAACAGTAAGAAAAAAAATATTTTTTAAAGAATAATACAATAGGCCTGTGTGAAGATTTGACCACAAACAAGTAAAGAGTTCCCCAGTGGAATTATAAAGTGGAATTCTGCATAGGTTTGAGCCTTTTTTAACTGCAAACGCTTGGCCCTGGGTGTAACAAGAACAGTCAGGCAAAATTTCAAATCAATTTTCAGTTTTCAAATCAAAATCAGTTTTATCCAGACTGCCTGAGTGATATAGAGCAAAAATCTGACTCATCAACTCAATGAGAAAAATCATTTATGTTCCAGGTTGCATTTGTTGCATGTCTATAATCAAACAGAAAATCTGTATTTGGAAGAAAAACACTGTGAATTAATATAAATAGCCACAAATACCTGATAAATGCTGTCTCAGTCCTTTTAACATAAGTCTCTGGAGCTCATCTATTTGTTTTATTAGTACACTGTGGACTGAGTTCAAAAGTTCAGCCAGTCCTGTCTAGAAAGACCAGAAGAGCCAGCAAAAGCTTTAGTTTCCCTTTAGCATTGTCAATAAATGCTAACTTTGAAGACTTATATAGACAGATTGTTAATTTTTAGGTATTTGCAAACACTTAAGTTAAAACTATACAGAGCCTTTATTTTAAGTAAGAAGTCACAGGTAAATATACCTGATGAGGAAAACTAGATATTGTTTTATTGATATGCTTGATGTGGAGGTAATTTCCACTAAAAGCAATCTGAAAATGAGAGATATAAGATAAAGCAGTGACTGAGAGAGACTGCTCTGTCTTCAAGCAAAAGTGAGCAGTTATCAGAGCCTGATTGAGAAGATGTCTTTCAAGCTTATGACAAAAGTTTTATCATGGCAAGTAGAGGAAAAGCTAATGTTTGAGATGAGGATGCTGAGTTGGGTTTAAAAAGAAATTTAATTTTGCCCACAGCTTTGTTCAAAACACCAGTTACTTAAATGTTAATAAATTAATTACTGGATTAAGAAAAAGGAACCATCATATTATCACTTGTTTCCATCTGGAAAAGGAGGGCATATTCAGCCTTCAGCCATACCCAGTCTTTTCTTAGCAACTTTACACTGAACATAAATAGAACCAGATGATAAATTTTAGAAGGACAAGGGGAAAGGTCTTCCTATTCCTGCAGTGCCAAGAAAAAAGTCTTCCTATTCCTGCAGTGCCAAGAACACTTTGGCTTCTACCACTCAATAAGTAAATGACATCTAACAGTATCTTAAGATTTCCCAATAAGCAGTTGTAGGAACCTGAATCTGCACAAAACTTTGCTGTTGTTCCATGTTGCTTAGTTTATCTTGATAAAATACCTAAGGATCTGATTACCTGATTGGCCAGTACCAGTCAGTTATCACCATAAGAACCTTTTCGCTGTCTTGCAATGGAGGATACACATGCTATGATGCAGTGATAGCTGTATCAGACACACTAAGTGGCACTCCCTGAAAGGGAATACTTTCTTGGAATCTTTCTCCAAAAGGGAAGTTAAGAAATTAGGAAACATCACCACAAATCAGTCAGGCTTCTGCATCTCTTATCTAGACAAAGAGATGTCCTAAAGATATGTTTGCCATCGGGTCAGCACCTTGTTTCAAGAACGGGACATGTAACTGCTATGCGATGTGTTTTCTATCTACAAAAAAATTTCACCAGATACAGAAAAGAAGGAAACATTATTAACATTATATTCATATAGCAAACCATGGCGTGCAATTATTTCTCATCTTGTACATATGCTGGCCAACCTAAGTCCAGTTAATTTAATGTTGTCCTTCCCCATACCCAGGTGTATGCTAAAATGTAAAGCAAAATCCCTTACTCCTGCATTATTAAAACTCTCAGTCAGTCATATCTGAGATACAACGGATACTTCAGTGTTTATATATTCTAGAATATTCCCAGAATCACAGAATGGCTGAGGTTGGAAGGGACCTCTAGAGATCATCTAGTCCAGCCCCCCCTGCTCCAGCAGGGACACCCAGAGCACGGGGCACAGGGTGGCAGCCAGGTGGGTTTTGGAGATCTCCAGAGAAGGAGACTGCACAAGGAGCCTCTCTGGGCAGCCTGTGCCAGGGCTCTGGCACCCTCACAGGAAAGAAGTTCTTCCTCACATGGAAATGGAACTTCCTGGGTTTCAGTTTGTACCTGTTACCCCTTGTCCTGTCACTGGCCACCATCAAGAAGGGTTTGGCCTCATCCTCTTTACATTCTCCCCTCAGATATTTATACACATTGATAAGATCTCCTGCTATATTGTGTGGGCCAGGTACAGTGTATTCAGAGATCTTTAAATCAAAACTCAAATATTCAATGCAGGCTACTTCATTGTAAGCATTAAACGATCCTGTCTACCCTGCATCATTTCTTATACTGCACTGACTAAACTTTCCGAGACCTGCCCAAGCATGCTTTGTACTTAATTAGCAGAAGACTTGAGAGGAATGCTCTTGAGGGGCTTGTTTGACTCTTTGAAAGTCTCATTCAGGAATTAGAAGGGCATATGATGTGAGCATTATGATTAGAATAGGAAAATAACCCCGCAACATTGGCTGGCATCACAGTTCTGAGGTGTGATTATATTGTGAGAACAGGGAGACAGAAGATGAGCAAGCAAATACTCGGATATGGATTACCTTCTACCATTACAGCTGTTCTGTCATGTAACATTGATGGTTCTCTGAGGCTTCTGTACATTGGACTAATCTGGAAAGGATTTGATAGAGCTTGTCATGGATTTCCCTTCTTTATATCTTTGGTATGGAAAGGAGGAAGCAGGAGGGGAAGGAAATAGAACTTTTAAAAATTGGACATTTTCCTAAAGAAGATTTAATTTTACTGCAGGTGCATTTTCTAGCTATTTCCTTCCATATTTTTATGCTAATGCCACTATTTACAATTCAAAGGACATGACACATTGACACAGCACAACAAAGCCTTACAAGACCGCTTCTACAGCTAGACAAGAAGTGAAGGCCAAGTACCATGCTTCCCACTGGCAAATTCTTTGCACTGTACATGTTAAATATCTGGCATGCCACAGTATGCCCTGGTACGTGTATGGAACAGATGAAGGAAGTTTGATAGCATCCGCAGGAAGGAGGCCACTTATTTTTTCATGCGTAATTTATCACCGCAGATGTTTTTGCCTACCTATGTGTCCTCCACTTAAACTCGCAGGAGCACGTACATTTGCCGCTGGACGTGCTGTTGCTGTAGCAATCGCACTCCACCCTCCGGTTCATTGGCAGGTTCAGAAGCAGGATGTCAGGATGGGGTGCCTCTCTGCAGCGCTACTGTCTATCAGAAAGAGACAGTCTTGAGATACCCTGTGGGGCACTTTTTTTTAGAGGAACATGGGTAATTACCTAGGATATTTAAGTATAATATTAAATATTTACTTCTCCTGAGAAAACATTTAAAGTGGCAGTACTTGATACGATTCGTGCAAATGCAAACTCACAATCTTGGCTGGGACATTTTTCTCTCACCCTTCATAAAAGAAAGTTCCACCCCTCATTTGACATACATATATTTTTTAAGTTTATTGCTTTTTACTATCCGCCTTACCAAAATATATTTTTTGTATAGCAAAGAGAGCAATTCTGAAACCTTCTTTTCATCCCAGACTTGAACTTGATTTTCAAACTTCTGCGAAGTTTGGGGAGTTTTGCTTCTCATCCACATAACAAGCTTTTCTTTCTTTAAGCTTTAGACATAGGTGCACGCACCCCATAATTATTTCTGAGCAATTAATTTTGCCTTACCATGTATCATGAAGGGGCATGGGATGAAATCATAAAAAATCATTCTAAATAAAATGTATCTGCGACACAACTTGCAGTTGAGTACGTGTGTGTGTGCACACACCCTTTTGCTCCAGACATAACTCACTGTTCTTTACAAGTCTACCCAATGCTCACTTCGCTCTCTTCCCACACATTCCAAGTACTTCCAGTTTAACATGTTATCTATTATAGCGTCAGTTGTGAACAACAAAAACCCCTTGTATTATACCCTTTAATAACTGGTGTCTGTTGTGACAAGACAGCTCATGAGAAAGAATATCATAACACAGCTATTATGTACCTTCCTCCACATAGGAAGATTTTCCTCCATCTATTTTTTTGGTGGCTTGGCTAATGTGGGAAGATTTAGGGAGTGTTGAGACATGGAAAGTTAAATCTCCAATTATCCAGAGGTCATGACAGTCAGCCAAATTGTGTGCTTCCCTTTCCACCTCTACACCCACTACACTGTCCTGTTGCTGACCCTGGAATGGAAAGACCACCCTCCTTCGAAATGAAATTAAATCTTCAGAACTTGCTCATCCTTGGGAGTCTCCCAAACACTCATGCTGCCAAATATGCCTAATTCAGCAGTAGTTTCATAACATGGTGGGCTTCTACTCTCTTGCGACCTGAGCTGAGGTCATTGCATTCATTTCCATTTACGAAGTTGTCTTGCGTTTAAATCCATGCTGTCCCAGAGGCAAATGCGTGTCTGGGTTTTTCCCACTGCGTGTGCGCTGCCCTCCTCACACAGATGAGGTTTTTCTGGCAGGCTTGTGTCATGTTGTTATGCTTTGAATAATTTTTTTAAAAAACTTCTCCAGCCCAAAGTTCATTTTTTTCCCTTCTCTCATGCTTTTTCCCCCTCCTTCACAACTTTGTCACTATATTCTACCCCTCCAATTTATCTCTATGTTGTTATTCTTGGCCTGCTGGTTAGGAGTTAAGTTAATTTAGGTGCTTGTCTGCTTGCCTGTCAAGTTCTATCAAGAGTAAAAAGAATGGCAAGTTAATAAATTCAAAATTATGTCTGGCATGAAGCAGATTCTTATTCCCTGCTGTTTATCTGGCAGCAGGTGAAAAAGAGGCTAATAAAGGAGAAGAAAAATACCCCTCCCACACCCTGCCAACACACACACACACAAACTGACATTTTAAAAGGAAAATGAGTGGCTGAAAGTTATTGTTAGGTGGCCAGCACAGAATTAGCTGGTGGTCTCAGGTCAGACCTTAAAGGGCAGGTGTCCTCATTATGGAAACCACAAGGTAAAATTGCAGTCTTCTTGGCTGCTACAGCACAAGGACGGATGTGCACTCTAACCCATTTAGGAGAATTATTTGGTAAAAACTAGGGGATGCAAATGGGGAGGAGAAGGGAATGAGTTTGTCCTACTCCTAGTAAGGCAGTATTTGTTCTATTAATAAAAGATTTAGTCTCTACAAATGACTGCCTGGCATCTGTCAAGTGTCGGGACCCAGTGAGTTGGTCTATTCCTCAGAAGAGCATGTCATGGATTCATGAGCTTTGAAGTGAGTACTATGGCACAAGAAAGAAAAGCACCAAACAAAACTATACAAACAGGCCTGAGGTATCCTAGGATTTTCTTTGAGCTTCCTTGTGAATTTTTTTTTTTTTTTCCAATATATTTGAAAGAACTTAGAAGAACAGTATATCTTTGGACTACTCATAGGAAAAGATGTTCTAGGATGACATTGTTTATAAGCCAAATTTGTTTAGGAATAAAAGTTTTGGAATTTCTAGAAATATTTGTGGATTCTGAAGTAAACCGTGCTGAATCATCCCAAAAGAAAGGAAGGAACATCTCTCTCACTTTCCTTTTTGTTTACGCTACTTTGCCTCATGTATGTAAACTTTCTTTCTCTTCATTGTTAGAAGCCTGATGTCATGCCTCCCAAGCCTCAGGACATGATATTTTTCTGAGTTAAGGAAAGATATGCTTACCTAGGTAAATGTGGTATTGGTCTATCTTAATTTCTACCCTCTTTCCCAACTTTGCTCTCAGGAGAGAATGGAAATCTATGTCTTTCTTTACAGCTTTTCTCGAGGTGACGAACATGATCATGGTCCACCCTACTCACCCAAAGAATGACTATGACTTCAGACAACCAAAAAAAGTGATAGCTTTTCAGTTGCTATCCTATGTTCCCCTTCCACTGCCTTCTCACTTATCTACAGTTGTCCTAGATGATTAACATATAAAGTCATAGCCTTCCAAATAAGGGAGAATATTTTAGTGATATCACCTTCAACACAACCAGCTCTTAAGGGCTAAAGCCGCTAAACTGTATTAATGATCCAAATTTCTAGTGAACTTAACTGAATGAAAGATTAACATTTAATAGTTGTGCAGTTACTGAGAAATTAAAGCCTTAGACTGTAAGGAGAAGACTTCAAATGTTTGGCATCAAGAGTGTGTGGCAAAACATATGTAATTAATTCATAGATCACAGCATGCTGTTTACAGGTGTATTATAACTATATGAATTAAATATAATGTAATTATGTATAATTGCATACTTTTGTTTACACCATGATGGGGAGTTCCCACAAAATGATTATATGTTTGAAGTCACAGGCAGTATGGTAAAGGTATGAAATCTCCAATACCACATCAAAATTATACAAAATATCCTTGATTTAAATACCAGAGGGACCTGTTTAATACTAAGGTCTACATTACACACTACATTAACTTAAGTGTGTAGTGGAGAATTTCATAAAAATCGTGAAGAAAATGCGCATCTATTAAGCTTCTGCTTCTTATTAAGATTTTCTCTGATATTCTCATTAATAGCTAAAACCGATCAAAGCAATAGGTGACCAGCATAGTCCCAAGGAGTAAAATACAAGATATAGCATCCTTAATGGATTTTTTTTTTAATGTGTTTTTTTTTTTTTTAGTTATTTTTTGATTCCTTTAACTTTAATCCTTTTTCTTTCTGGTTCCACAGGGATGTTTAATTTGGTGATGACTTTACCCATGCCATGACTTGAAAGAGACAAAATGTAGTCCCTAACCTGGGATAGGACCTGGAGTCCCTAGTTCTGCAGGTGAAAGTGATAGAAAAACTGCAGTGAATGCTGTCTTATCTGGAGAATACGAATTAGGCTGGTTTTCTAAGAAGATGGGAAGTTTTCTGGTCATGCTTCTAGCTTCCCCATCTGTATCATTCAACAACTTTTCAATTCACTGGTTTAATCCATTACCCAAATCTGACTCAAAGTATAGTGGTCTCAAAGACAATAAGATATTACTACTTGTGAAAACTGATGTCTCAGGACACAAAAGGGTATAGAGGCAGGGGAAACGTAACTGAAGCAAGGGCACAGGCTTTCTTTCTTTCATTTGATGGCAAGCAAGAAGCACCCGACAATGAGCATTAATGAAAGATGAGATCCCAAACTCTTACAGCCTCTTTCTGCTGAGCTAGCAAGGCTGCTTCAGGTAGAGAGGGGATATGAAGAGTGCTGAAGAGGCCATGGTGAGAGCAGGATAATGCAAGGTAGGAAAAATGACTGTCACATTTCAAAAAGTCTTTTAGTATATTGGGAAAGGTTGGGGTTATTGCAGTGTGACAATATACACACAAGGTACGCAGAATATGTTTTCATCAGAAACTAGTCTTCATCAGTCTTGTTGCCCGTGGAAGAATTTCTGTTCTGTTCAAGCTGTTGGGCCCCACTTCCCCACAGCACTCCAGTGTTTTGCTTAGCTTTACAGTGCTCAGCTTTATACAACTTAATAATGGTAGTAAAATCAATAGAACTACTTTGCCATTAAAATCTTTCTTCCGAACATTGTTGGATTACTGACTGCAATAAAGATCTATAACGTGTCTTACAGATACAAGTCACTAGTTCAACATATGTAAACAAGCATCGTGCATCTTGCACTGAATTCCACTCTTATTCAGCATATCATTTACAGCAACAGATCTCATCCCTTTGGAGGAATTTCTCTCCCACTTGATCTGCTTCTGATTACTGTAAGAGAATGACATACAGAAATGACACTATAATAAAGATGATGGATAGTCAGTGAAGCAGCTGCAGATTAGTAGAAAAGGAAGCTGACTACTGAAGCTTGGCTTAGCAGAAAAAATGACAAACAACAAAACAAGGTCCCAATTCTCTACGCAAAGGCAGCTTGACATTCTCCTACTATAATTCCCACTGATTTTATATCATGGTAATTTTCCATGAGTAGCAAAGCATTTAAATACAGGGTAGGGGGCTCAGTGTGTTTTAGATCTGGCCTTCAGATCAAGTACTCATACTAAAGCGCCTTCATCTCCTCTAAAATTCATATCTCTCAGAGAATGGTGAAAACAGGGAAAGATGAAACAGTTTTGAAATAATCAAACCACATTTACTTTAGTTAAAGATTTTAGACAAGGCTGTTAGCAAGTCTGCAGCTTCCTTAAGCTCCTGCATCAATTTTACAGACTAGGCTGAGTCAACCTTGTGTGGGATGACTGGATGACTTTATCGGATGTTCAGTGAATAGTCATTTTCTTTCTGTTTTCATCTGAAGAAGAGCTTACAAATCTTTGCACCACCTAAGCAAACAAAACAAAGAGGGCAACAGCAGCCTGGAATACTTTACAGCACTTCTGTTTCTGCAGAGTTCTTGACCACTTTTGTGGCCTCTTAATCAGAAGTAGCCTTTCTTTTTAGAAGATGGTTTGGCATGTAATTTTTAAAATAGGGGAGCAGAGTAGAAGAGGAAGGGAGGTCAGGCAGGATAAGATGACATTTTTACTTAATGAGTCAAACAGTCTAGCTGTCCAAAATTTTCCCTAAAGCCATTTACTTCTCATGTCTGTGTGAGTGTTAGCTCCTATGGAAAGGAATGGAATGTGCCATAGTTTTCCATGAAATTACTCCAAATAGAGGACTGATTCATGTTCCGTACTGCCTTTTCTCTCCGGCTACATTATGCTACTCTAAGGAGATCGCCTGTTTATTGAGTTTCCTTTAATGTGATATATGTTCATAGATGCATTTCATACTTGCTTGTTCTGAGGCTGAAGTGGAATCGATGGTAGCTCTTCCTACTTCTATTGTCCTATTTAATCCCTGCCACTGCTACTGAAGTAACACAAAACCAATTCTGTACTCTCTGAATGTACTAAGAAATAAGTATGCCCAGGCATGCAAAGCAGTGCTATACATCATGTTCAAATGGAGGGTGACAGATAGGAATGGCAAGTATCAAATTAATTTAAATTATTATTATTATTAATATTATTTTAAGAAAGGTGCTTGATAACGGAAGTTGGATTGGTGGATCAAAGTGGCCATGTGATGTACAGAATAAGGTACCTGAGACATCAGATTTTTCAGCTGGATCACAAGGGATGCTACTGGGCAATTGCCTCCTCTGTAAGCACAGAGGCTCCCTCCAACAGTGAGAAAGTAGCTGAGATTTCCTGCCTATTTATTCTTGCACATTCTCTTCAGACTTCTTATGACGGGGCAAACTGTTGTGCTAATGATATAAGCGCTAAAGAAGAAGCCTGTCTTAAAGGTGTTTGTGCCAACGTATATTCCAAATAGTTTACTGGACAGCAATTGTAGATAGATGTTTTCAAGTCATTGGTTTATCTGAATGCAATTAAAGGTGGTAATTTAAGTGGATTTGGTTCAACTCCTAGCAACTCCCACAGCTGTTAAAAATTTTGACATTCTAGAAGGCCTTTGTGTAGTTTACAAACTTTCTTAATTTCTTATTATGTACTCTAAATTGTTGAGGCATTGCTTAAAGGTTATTAGTGGTTTTTCTGTTATGATTTTTAAATCAAAACCAGTGCCAGCCAATGTGTCATATAGCTCAGCACATACAGCCACTCCCTAAAACAAATCTATCTTCACACCCTAGCACACATGAAGAATGTTACGCAGCCAGGCAGCATACAAAGCCCTTAAAGAGCCTGTAGTCTGTGAACGACTCACCCTTTCTGAGCAACACTTTAATGACAGGCTAACATGTATCCCCCATAGGAAGAAAAAAAAGAAAGTTAGAAAAGGCAAATTTGGGGATTTCAGGATTCCCAAGGGCTGTTTTAAAATATCTGAGAGGGGAAAAAATCATTAACAATTTCATCAAGAATAAATCAAAGAATCTTTGAATGATTCTATATGTCATTAATGAGTAAAAATAGCCAAAATAGGATTTCCTCATATTTAGTGATGGCTGGAATGCAGTGATGCCAGAGAAGTAGCTCCTTAGTCGCTCTTTCAGGACAAGAATCATATGGTATTAGTTTTTGTCTTCTAATAAGTGGCAGTAACCAGAGGTGTTTGTTCCAAACAGTATGTCTTTCAGGAGTTTGTTTTGCTATTAAATAATGGCACATGAAAATCAGAGTAGATGCATGTTTTCACCAACTAAATATATTTTAAATTACTTCATGTGTTTGTGTGTTATGTTCCCAAATACGGATACCACTGAAGAAGCTTATATAATAACAATATAAGTGAATCCTAGTGTTTTATTTCTAGCAGGCTTCCTGTGCAGAAGCAGTAGAAGTGTTATTGGACTGTTCCAAAAAATTCACAGAACTCATTCTGTTTCTTTGAATTTTTTTTTTTTCTAAAGTTTTTTTCTAAGGCAAAATAATTTTAACCCAAATTCTAGAATATTTTGACTTTTTTTAAATTGAAGTTTTCCACTTGAAATTAATAAAAAAATTTCATCAAAATTCAACATAACAATACTCTCTCTAAAATTCCAGTCTTTCTCCTTTAAGAAATTTGGAAAATCTTTTCAAATCACTCACATTCTGAAAAGCTGAAGTCCATAAAAAGTAACTATATGGTTACATATAAATGTGCAGATTGCATTTATTTATATCAAGCTGCTATCTTTCCAAATGAAAAAAATCCATAATTCACTAAATTCTCTCTGCTTGTCCCAACATAAGTTGAAGATTTCCTATGTTTCACTTGTTACAAGTGTTTCAGGGAACCTTTAACCTCTGCTTCTAAATCTTTATTAAGTCATTCACTATCATTGCCTATTTATGAGAATAGAATATACAGAATTTTTGAGAATAGGTCCTGATGGCTCAGTCATAAGCACCTGAGCCTAAAAGTGATAGGTTCTGTATCCTTTTGCTTCAGGGAATGTTGAGTGTATTGTTGGATAAGCCACAGATACACCATGATTTGGGAAAGCACACAGGACACCTCCACATTTTCTCAGTATTGCAGCAACATTAAATTTTAACATTTTACCTCCTCTACACAATTAGTGATATTGAAAACAAGGAGTATTTACTAAAGGAAAGAGTATGGAAGAGTATTCTCTGTATGGAAGGTCAATTTTTAAGGCTACCAGCCTTTAAAGAAAAGCAACCAATACCTAACCTGTTTTCTTCTGATCTTTAAGGTGCAGGTCAACTGGAGGTGCTTAGGAATCAGTCTGTTTGGTAATATGGAAAAGACTTATTTTTTAAGGCCTAATTCTATTCATTCAAATGTTTGAAAAGCATGGCTGATGGTCATAGATAAATGCTATGCATTCTGGAGGTGGAAAGGGTCATAATGTGGTCATCAACATTTAATGCATCCCAAAAGAGGACATAAAAAGGTCTCACACTAAGAACAATGTGTTGGTTTTGGCTGTCCCTGTCCCAGCTGCGATTAAAATGGATTCAGCAGTTTAGGAGTGAAAATAAAAATATAAATTTTTAAGTCCACTATCTGTTTTGTGTTTGGTTTTAAAAATTATAAACTACTATGATTTTCAGTCTGAGATAAGACTATTTTTCCTATTCAATCATTTTGAATATTTGCCAGTAAGTTTTCTTTCCATAGGAAGAAAAGATCCATAGCATCTTGTTTTATGTATTTAGATTAAAATACAAAGTAAAATAAGATACATCTCTCCTGTTCCAGACTCCTGACACACTTCTGCAAGTAAGTTGTGGGCAACAGAGCAGCCGAAAATCCAAAGCAGCAAAATACTACCCACTGTTCCCACACCTCCTAATGTCTGACCTTTCCCAAAGTTCTTCACCTTGCCTGACTCTAAAGTGCTATGTAAGTACTACACATAACAGAAAGATTTGTTTTCCATTAGTGTCCATTCCTTTGATGTCTTTTTAGATTTAATGGACTGTTAGTATCTATTGAGGAGAAATGCCAACTCAAGACTGCTCCATGCCTCTACTAATCTACATATGAGCAAGATAGGTTAGTTTTCTACCAAATATAGTTTTTGGATTTCAAAGTGATTCTCTGAATTAATATCTTGAGTAGATATCCATCCTCTTATCCTTCTCTACATAAATCCTCTTTTACCTCTTTTTGCCCTTTCTGGCTCCTCATCAAATGAGCCCTGAAATCTTTCGCAGCTGAGCCCATCCATCAAGTTAAGACCTTGACGCACATATCGTAAGTAAACATTAATGGAAAATAAAAGTTAGAAAGAAGAATTTAAGGGAAAAGAGGCATTTGCCATCTATCCAAAGTATCTGTGGAATACTCTGAAAATGCAAGTTTCGGAGTAGCTTCATGTAGGCAGAAACCAGATGTCTCACAGCAATGTTTCAGGGCAAATGTAGCTGTGCAGTCCAAACCCTTCCACAAAGTACGAGAGGATTTTTCAGCAAAGACAAGGCTTAGTAAGAATAAATGCATCGAACTCCAACTGCTGGCAAGGCCACCATTGACTTCTATAGAATTAGGGTAATGCTTCTTCAGAACTGAGAAGGAAAAAAGAAACAAAGGATGTTATCTGAAGTTGTGGTCATTTTCTGTCCTTTCTGACTTTCCCATCTCTTTTCAGTACCTTCCCTGCTTGAAGAATACAAAGACCTTTAAAAATCAGCTGGAAATAATTTCTCCATATTAAAAACAAGCAGAAATTCTGAAATTAATCCCAAGGTAGCAGCAGGCTATGAACTAAGATCTAGTTCAAAGCAGGATCTCTATCTACTAATACGGCTAGCTCAGCCAAAACAAATCTTTATTTTCACAAGATGCCACATGTGGCTTAAGTATTCCCACACATCTGCATTAGAATAATTTGCAGAGAGAAGATAAGTCCTTCCCTGGACAATATATATTTGATTTCTGACAGCTGGTTTTAAGGTGATCCTTGACTTTTCTCTATTTTACACTACACCCTTTCAGGGATTATCTTATTTATCAAAGGTGGGGTCACCTACTAGACACACTTTACTGTTGTGCCTAACATCGTATGAAATATAGTCCAGGTAACTCACACCATTCCAGCTAACACCCACAGGAAGGGCTGAGTGAAGCAAAGTAACATTCTTTTCAGGCTGTCATAGCTGCTAAGCAAAGCTAGAGGAAGTTTGAAAGCATCCTCAAAGGGCTTATTTAAAAATTAAGTTCTCAAAATATATCTTCTTTAAATTACAAGAAATTTTGTTTGGAAGACAGAGGAAATGAGAATCTTTATATTAGGAGAGGGAGAGCTTGAACTTCTCTCAAACATATCAAAAAAGAGTATCCAAGAATTCCTGTTTGTTTTGATCTGCTCTACTAATCCAGAACCTTCGTTCTAAGGGAACAGTTGGTTGTCTTTGCTGCTTCACCCAGATTCAAGCAGGTTACCGTTTATCTGCTGCAGGAGTATGAAGAAGACAAAGATCTCAGACGTGGGAGGCAAGAAACCATGAAGAAATATAAAAATCTGATTGATGGTCAAAGGTTCAGCGGTTAGGTTCATGAAATACTTCGGATGAGGGGAGATGCTAATATGAGAGAAACTGCACAGAAGGACACAGTGTTTGAATGACATGAAGCCTGTAATCAACTTTAATTCTGTGTATGAACTTTAGAAACCATCTAAGGGGAAAAAAAAAAAAAAAAAACGAAGGCAAAAACAACTCCATCGATTTTGACTGACAGGTTTTCTTTAGTGTGAGAAGGAGAAGAAATATGAATGAAAACTCCAACCCATCTGTGAGGTGCAGTGACTAGAAAAAGTAAGCATTAATGGAAAATAAAAGTTAGAAAGAAGCATTTAATGGAAAAGAGGCATTTGTTGTCTATCCAAAATGTCTGTTGAATACTCTGAAAATGCAAATTTCAAAGTCCCCAAGCAAGACTTCCAAGCCCAAGCCACATGAATGTTCGGGAAGTGTAAAAAACCAATGCTTTTCTTTGGCCCATTCAGCCAGAGCTGTTAGAGTTTCCTGCCTAGAGAAAAAGAATCTTCTACAGGGAATTCAGAAAGAGAGAAATAGACAAAGAGACAAAGAGAGAAAGAAAAAGAAGCTGTCTGGAACCACTCTCTCTCTTTTCGAAAGCTACAAGGATACCACATTCACATACAAATACACATACCCACACACACAAAATCAATGACATTGGATTTCACTGAAACATACTAGCCAACACAAAAATACTGCACTCCTGAAACGCTTCATAATTCAAAATAAGATGCTCCCTGAAAACCACAATGAAAGGGAAATGAAACTTAGGCCTATATTTCTTACTGATAATATGTGACTTTTTTATCTCTCTGCCTGCCTCTCCCTGCCTCTCTTTTATGCTTTGTGATACCAAGATATGAGGTCACCTCCTCATGAATGTTGCTCAAGCTAAAGCTGCAAGTAACAAGACATAAGGAAGAGGAGAGGAACGGCAGACTACAAGGAAATAAAGTACAAAAATCTGTTAATAAAGTAACAAAAATCTGAGCTCACTAAACAAACCCAAAACACTAATTTAATACTCAAAAATGCAGGGTAGATGGGTCTTTAAACTTGAACATAAATCACCCTAAAGCAAAGCAGTGAATAAATACTCAAGTTTGCTAAGCCTGCTTTTCTCCTGCAGTATTCATTCTTCTCTTTTTCCAGCTGAGCGACAGCAGGGAATCAGGTGACTACGTACAGTATACAGATTCCTTTTTCTGTTTAAGCTTCAGTTCAAGATCCTTATTACATCTTCTCCACCTGCTCTACAGCATGCCTGGATCCCCTGTCCTCTGTTCTCTGTTCTTTTATATTGTCTCTGCCTTTCTCCCCTTTCTGCCTTCCTAAGAGTATGTCTTCTAACAAGATTTGTCTCCTGCTGCTGGTGCATCAGGCAGGCCAAAAGCTGCATCCAGCCCCTCTCTCCTACAAAGAGTTAAACTTAAAAGTCAGGGACCATTTCAATTTGAAGCTTAAAAGTCTGTGTTATTCAGCCTCGTGGAGCCAAAATGCCTGGAAGAAAAGGTTTGTCCTGATGATGAAAGGTAGCATGTGGTAGTTTTTGATTTCTTGCTGTGGAACGCATAAGCTGTGTTCAAAAAGAGAAGTTGGCTGTATGCACAAATATGGCATAGCTAATTCTACAGTAATCTTATGTTCCCTGAAGTGGAAGTGAAGGAATTGCCAGGAGGTCCCAAGTGCCTGTTGATATGGAGTCAAACTTTTCACCCTCACAGTTTCACCACACCCTATTTTAAATCTCAGCTCAGATTATTTTTATTTTTTTAAAAATAGCTCATGACTTGGTTGGGCCTACAGCTCGTAGCGATTGTGTTGCCACTAAAAACACATAGCTAAACACGAGCAGGCAGAATTCAAAGGACTGAGGCAGATATATTTATTTATAATTTATTAAAACTTGTGAATACAGATTAATGTTCATTATTCAATACTTTTTTTTTATTGTTTCACCTGCTATACAGTGGGAATTGCAAAGACTGACTGGTCATATAATCTGATTGTAGCTGCTTCAAGTGTCTGATGATCCTCGGAGGAAAAATAAACCAAGAAACCACCCACAGTAATACCTCCCAGATGCCCTCCAAAGGTCAAGGTACTTTATGAAACAGCTCTAGGCTCCATGACCTATTCAAGTTGTAAATATAGAATCACAGAATCATTATGGTTAGAAAAGACCTTGAAGATCATCGAGTACAACCATAAGCCCTTCAAAACCATTCCTGGTAAACCATGTCCATAAGTACATCATCTGCACATTTCCTGAACAGTGCCAGGGATGGTGACTTCACCACTCCCCTGGCCAGCCTGCTCCAATGCTTCACCACTCTTTCCATGTAGAAATTCTCCCTAATGTCTAACCTGAACCTCCTCTGGTGCAACTTGATGCCATTTACTCTTGTCTTTTTGGTAGTTATTTTGGAGAAGAGATTGACACCCCTCTCATTAGAACCTCCTTTCAGGTAGTTGTAGAGAGCAACAAGGTCTCCTCTGAGCCTCCTCTTTTCCAGACTAAATAACCCAAACTCCCTCAGCCACTCCTCATAAAGTCTGTGCTCCAGACCCTTCACCAGCTTTGTTGCTCTTCTTTGGACAGGTTCCAGCTCTTCAATATCTTTCTTGTAGTGAGGGGCCCAAAACTGAACACATTGTTTGAGGTGTGGCCTCACCAGCACAGAGTACAGAGGTGCGATCACTTCCTTGATCCGTCTGGCTACGCTGTTCCTGATACAAGCCAGGATGCCATTGGCCTTCTTGGCCACCTGGGCACACTGCTGGCTCATGTTCAGCTGGCTGTTGACCAACACCCCCAGATCCTTTTCTGCCGTACAGCTCTCCAAACACACTGCCCCAAGCTGTAGCGCTGCATGGGGTTATTGTGACTGAAGTGCAGGACCCAGCACTTGAACCTTGTTGAACTACAGTTGGCCTCAGCCCATCGATCGATTCTGTCCAGATTCATCTGCAGAACCTTCCTACCCTCAAGCAGACCAACTCTTCCTCCCAACTGGGTGTCATCTGCTGAGGGTGTACTCAATCCCTTCATCCAGGTTATCAATAAAAGTATTAAAGAGGACCAACACTGACCCCTGGGGAACACTGCTCATGACCAGTTGCCAGCTGATATGCCTCCATCTCTGATCAAGCAGGACAAATGATGTCAGTACTGACTGATATCAGTAAGGCACATGAGTGCAAGACGAAGCTGCTTAAACACATTCTGTCCTTCATGCAATGGGACAGAAGGTTTCATTCTGCACTTTTGAAAATGGCCCTTCGAAGCTCTTGCTATTTTTCTACACACACATTTAATTTTGAATGCTTTGATGAATATCCTTGCCATGAATCTGCTCCTGGAGATGGTGATTTGAAGACCAGAAACATCAAACTCGAATCTGGTGGAGGAGGCCTCTATGACAGAAAGGCTTTTTGTTCTAACACTTATACCTTCAGCACACAGCGCACAGTGCAATTTAATGATTCCCTTCGAGCAGTGGGTTTTGCTGGGAGTTCTTTGCTAAATAACCTGTGTTAAGTTCTTAACATCTTCTCTTCAGGCTCTTTCTTCCTTTAGGTCTGTACCATGTAGTTAAATGGCTCCTTTGTAGCTTCTCTCTTTTTCTAGGAGCATAGAGAACCTCATTTTTGCTATTTCTGTGACTTCTCTCAGTTATCAAGGACTTTGTTTTAGTATTCCTAAAGCTGAAGTACACAGAACAAGGTATACTGTGTTAGATAAGGTAATCCTATTTTTAGTACGATATTAAAAGGTGCCAAATGCAGCAATCATTTTGTTTTTGTGGATTCAGGCTGTTTAAGAAAGAGTCAGACTAATATTTGACTCCACAGTGACCTCCCTATATCTCCCCCACCAACAAACATGCTGCAGATGCATTGCCCATTGGATATGAATGGAAAATGTATACTATTTTTTTCTTGTACTTTCAAGTGCAAACTATCACCTAGTAACTGACTTTGGGGCACTGAACATTCCTGGCTTTGTCTGGAAAAGAGCGGCTCATGTCATGGTCAGACTTCCAATGGTGAAGAGTATTTCTTAATTAAATAAGGAAATGTCAGCAATTGAAGCCATGAGATTGCATTCCACTAAGGAAAAGGAATCACTGGTAGAATTACATGTTGCACAGTTCTTGCTAGCAAAGTCAGGATTTCTGCCGGAAGCTGCCCCGACCCCCTTCATTTCACACTGGGGCTATAAACTCTTATATTAGGCGAATAAGTTATATCGAAGTGATTTAAAAGTGTAGCACAAAAACTAATGAAATGTCTCTTTCAGGTTCAACAAGTTCTATAACATCAAATTAATCTATGAAGTGTCCTATCCAGCTGAGGAATTGTTTTATTATTTTTTTAAACTATAACAAACAAAGTCTCCTGTGAACTGTTGAACTTTAAAACTTTTTTTTCTACAAAATATCCAAGTTAACAGGGGAAAAATAAAGTTTCTAAATAAAGCCTTCCCCTAGGACGGCATTTTTGTTTTGCCAAATTAAACTAACCAAAACTTTTGTTTCTCTAGCAATTTAGCTTCCCAAGAAAAATACACCTGCAGCTATCAGAAGCCTAGCCGGAGTGTGCAGGCCTTCTATTTCATGAACAGATCAGAGGGAACTTCTGCGTTGTGACAGCCTTAAGGCAAAGAAAGGGAAAAGCCTGACCTTACCAGGTGAATTGTCCTGGAATTCAGGGGCATTCTGATCTCTGCTTCAGCCTTACACAGATTAATAACCTATTCTACAGGCAGCCTCTTTGATCTTTAAAGCGGATCCTTGAGTATGGCATGCCATGCTGTGAGAGAAGGTCGGAATTTGTGTTTTACAAGAAGGTCCGTGGGCAGGGAGGTGAGCCTGAGATCCAGGCTCCAGTCCTGCCACTCATTCCTGTGTGACTACACCCGAGGGACTTTGTTCATATGAGCTTACACTCAGCGCTGGGCTGATTGTGAGGTCTATATCAGGAGTTGCTACAGACAGATCTTACAGTTTTCCCAGGAATCTCTTTTGGAAATTTGGAATCTCTTTATATTTAATGCTCTTGAAACTCCAGTTGACAGGTTATAACCTCTGCTTTTGTTGAAAAATAAATCCAACCTTATAGGTTGGATTATAGAGGAAGGCTTGAAAAGGCTTTCTAAAAACTTAGAAGACCTTTGGGAAAATAAAAATGCAAAGTATATTTATTTATTTAGGAAAACCATGGTTTTAAAATCAATTTCCTTATTTTGAAGTTGCTCACAGTTTTTTGAAAGCTTAACAATGCTGACATAAGCAAACAACATCATCTACATAATTAAGCAGTGATAGTTTTTCTGAAAGTCTCTAGGCAGCCTTTTCAGTATGTGCCTTAATGACATGATCTCTTCTTAGAGTCAAACATCAGCACATGAATAGGAGGCTCACTGGCCTTATTCTTCTCTTTACCATAACTCAAGGCTAGACCTACGAACTATCTCTCTTAAACCCTGATCCCAGTGAAATATAGTTACAAGCTATCCTTATGCTTTATCCTCATTGGGAGGAAGGATTTCATCTTATGTCTCAAGAGCAAATTTCGATGTTTATTACTATGCAGACTAACTAGACAATGTCAGCTTAGTTTAGGCATAAAATTCTCCTTTTTCGTTTGAACATCCCACTTGTCACTCACAACTCCAGGGAAAAGTTGCAGGAGCTCTTTTCTTCCAACCTTACCTGAGGGTTGAGGAAGTAAACAGAGAGAAAGCATTGGAAAGGCATTGTGAAACTATCAACCATTCAGTTTTGGAGTGGATGACTCCTCCATGTAGCACACAAAACTTAGACATAAAATTTAGTTTTTTCAGACCTATACATAAAGAAACAACATTGTATTGGAAATTAGTTGTCATTCAAGCTAAACTCAAGACTTAAGCACTTCAGGAGTGCCTGGAAATTGAAAGTAAGCAATCACTCACAAGTAGGCTGGATTTTCTTGGTTGCCACTTCACTTATTCTTGAGGACTGCATCTCATTTTGCAACATGAGTTCTTATTACATAAAGGAAGATTGCAGTTTATTGTTGCAGCTATAACGAGTTATGCTTTTCCTGTCTAAAGATACAACCTTCACTGTGACATTCATATTTTATTATTTTTTTCTCTTCTAGTCTTGAAGCCACTGTCTCATATTTAGCCAAACTTGGAAAATACAGATCAGTTCTAAAGACTGCACTATCTAATTGATGCCTGCATTCAGCCATGTGCATCCTACATCCCTATCTATATCCTAGAGAAAAAAACAGAGGATGGTTTTGGGAAAGGTCAGGAATGAGCATCAGCATTGTAGCAGTGGTGTTATTAATGTGGCTTGTTACAATGCACACGCTTCTGCCGAACACGCTTCTGCATCTGTTCGTTTCCCTTCTTCAGGAGCATTTCTGCTCCCCGTCTTGGCAGCCACACTATTAAGGTCTCAACCATTTGATTCATGCTGCTGAAAGTTTCTCCACAGAAAACATATTGGCTGAACTGCTTTGTTTTTCCTAGAGCAGTGTAAACAGTTATTGCAAGGGAAATTTTAGGAAGATTGTGCCTGGCAAGGAAAGCTCTCTAGATAAATACATGATAGTAATTATCCTTTGCCTATTTCAAGTGAGCATTTCAAAGTGCTTTGCAAACCATTAACTGAGATACTATTTAGTACCATGAGCAGGCAGGACTAGGGAAGTGACCATCCCTCTGTATTTGGCACTGGTGAGGCCACACCTCAAATAATGTGTTCAGTTTTGGGCCCCTCACTACAAGAAAGATATTGAGGAGCTGGAACCTGTCCAAAGAAGAGCAACGAAGCTGGTGAAGGGTCTGGAGCACAGACTTTATGAGGAGCAGCTGAGGGAGTTTGGGTTATTTAGTCTGGAGAAGGGGAGGCTCAGGGAAGACCTCATCACTTTCTACAATTACCTGAAAGGAGATTTTTTAGTGAGGGAGTGGGGGGTGGGGGGATTGATCTCTTCTCCCAAATAACTGCGGAAAGGACAAGAGGAAATGGCCTCAAGTTGCACCGGGGGAGTTTCAGTTTAGATATTAGGAAAAAATTCTACACAGAAAGAATAGATAAGCATTCGAAAAGACTGCCCGAAGAAGTGGTGGAGTCACCATCCTTGGCAGTGTTCAAGAAACATGTAGATGATGCATTTAGGGACATGGTTTAGCAGGCATGGTTCTGAAGGTCTTATGGTTGGACTTGATAATCTTGAAGATCTTTTCCAACCATAATGATTCTATGATTCCAAGAGACAGCTATACATTATGAACACTGTTTTCTGCAGATGGAAGACTATGACACAAATGTTGAAATGACCTGGATGAAGTCTGTCAACAAGCCTGAGAGCCAAATCCTACCAATTTCAACTCATCAGCTTCCTGTCTCATTTTATCTTTCTATTGTGAAAAGAAATGTCTGCTTTCCGAAATCTTTTGGAAACATGTGGAAATTTGAATTACATATCTAGAAACCATTTAGCATGCTACCCCCATTATAGAAATATGGTCTGCAGGAAGAGTGATTCCCTGGATTGCATGGTATGTCCCCGATGCCTTGGAGCAGCTTATAACAGTCTCTGTAATTAATTATGGCACTGATTCTGATCTGCCCAGATAGTCTGCTACTAGCCTTACGTATGACAAATTTCACAAACGTATCAGGCTTTTAAAACTTCTCTGCAATTCTAACAATCTTTTTGGCCCAGTGTTTCTCTGAAATAGCACTGCCTATTTTAGCTTCTTCACACAGCTTTTCCTCTCCTATTTCCAGTTACCCCTGTCTCTCTAATTGGTGGCTAAGCTAAAGCATCTCAGTCAAGATGTTTACTGAGCTCCAGAAGCTGCAGCACTCAAGACTCCCCAGAGAGACCACTGGAGAACTGTGTGTGCTGGCCAAAGATTCACAGCTGAAAGAAGATGACATGCACCGCTGAAGTCTGACTTATCAAAAAGATGCCTTATATAGCTTCCTAAAAGCAAAAGTCATGCGGTGGGATGATTTTATCAGCTCCTCATTACATCTGTGTTTCAATCTTCAAATACGTCAAAGGAGGGAGGGAGGAGGATGGGGCGGCCTCTTTTCAATAGCGGCCATCGATAGAACTAGAGGAAATGGCCACAAAGTGAAGCACCAAAACTTCCATAGGAACTTAAGGAAAAATTTCTTGACAGTGAGGGTGACAGAGCCCTGGCACAGGCTGCCCAGGGAGGTTGTGGAGTCTCCTCCTCTGGAGATCTTCCAAACCCGCTTGGACGCAGTCCTGAGCCACCTGCTGTAGGTGACCCTGCGTGTGCAGGGGGGTTGGACTAGATGATCGTGAGAGGTCCCTTCCAACCTTAAGCATTCTATGATTCTATGATCTTGTTTTTAAGTCTTGCCTTAGCTTTGTTTTCCAACTCCAAACCTACATCTCTCATCATATGTCCTGCTGCTCTTATATTCCTATTGTCTTAAAAGGTCTCCTTTTTTAAAATCATCTTAACCCTATTCTCAGCTTCCATGACAACTCTAAATTAATGAATGAATAAAAAAAGAAAAAAGAATCTCCTCAGGTAAATCATGAATTGTAATGGTGCTGAGGCCTAGGATTTATGTATCTAAGTCAGGAGAAGTCTACAAGAAAGAGCCAGAGGGTGGGAGGAGGGCTAACTGGGGGGTTCATTTTGTAAAATCTTAAGTTTGGGTTGTTTATCTTCACTTTTGGATGGACATTTACACCAAGAAAAGTGGAAAGGCAGATGAGCAATCCCCCTCTTTCCCCTTCTGATGTCTGTTATTCCATTTTGATACATAATTACCCTCATTCCTTTTAAAAGAAGACATGTAGCTCAGGTATGACACTACCTACTACCGCAAAACAAGCTTGTTTCATGTGTGCAAATCAGTTGTTAGACACCTAAATAACGGTTAAATGATGGTAACCACTTTTCAAAATCTGCTCCCTATTGCATACATGCAGTTGAAGATATATTTGCTCATGAACATTTCTGTGTAGATGTATAAAGTCATTCAAAGATCATCAAAGATCAGAGAAAGGAGACATGGCAGATGTGCAGATGAACTGAGCCACTAGATGGGGCTACAGGAGGAAGAAGATTAATGTGGGATTATAGGCAATTCATCACAATTGGGCAGAGCTGCTTGTTCCATATCCTGGCCTATGTGGAATCTTTATTGAAAAAGCTAAACCATAATAGCAGTGCACAGCACCTGTAATCTCACCACGGGAAGGGAAGCAAGCATGCTTCTCAAGCCAAAATGCACAGTATTTTACCAGGAAAAAAAACATTGTATCCCTTCAATTGTAAACTCTGCGTGAATGTGCTTATACATTCAGAGCATGAAGCAGATGGTAACAAACCACATGCTTGTGGATTATCCCACTTTTTCCACATTTACATTCTCAAAACCACTTTTGGTGCCCGTGGTTTAACCTCTGTTTCCCTAACTCCTGTTTATGAGTTGAGTGGTCACATGTCATCATGTTGAGTGGGAAAGTGTGTACAGGGGATAAGGAGGTAGAAGTGGTTCCGTATGGTGAAAGAACTGAGTTATGCCAAAGCATTAAAAAAATACAGAAAGAGGAAAAAGTAAGCATAAAATATTTTGAAAAGATTGGGAATTTAAAACGTTTTTGACCTCATATGAAGGAAAAACTTTTCTGCATATGAAAGTGAAACTCTGATTTGAAATATTGATAATATGAGTTACAGTGTTTGGAGCAGAGATGAAGATGAGAAAGTTTTGCTTTCCTTTGTTCTGTAGCAGATTTGGGTAGAAGGCAGAGAGAATTCTAGTCAGGGAATAGGAGGCCTTTGAAAGGCCAAGAAAGAGCTGAATTCAGTTGTCCTTTCAGTTTTAAACTGCTGATTAGAATGAAAAGAAATAAAAATCATATTCTTTAGCTCTGTTCACAATAGTTTTATGAAGTCACTGGGGTGGTACTGAATATGTGTTTGGAGTCTGCTGAGACAATTCATCCAGAAAACCCTGAGTCCTTATGCTTCAGGGAAAGGCAAACAAAACCCAACAGAGGTCCTTTATTCAAAGCAGCAATGGGTGAAATTAGTTATAATATTAGATAATAAATGAGTTACCATGAAATTATGGAACAAGCAATGAGAATGGTCTTTCATCTCCCAAATTTAAAAAGAAAATAGCCAACAAGTATAAATATTTATTGCTGTTTGATGGGAATATAGCATTCTCTGTGCTAACAAAGCCACTCCCACAGTTGTTGCCACTATAATCAGCTACCAGTCTTGGAAATTTTATTTAAAAATCAAGAAAGAAAGATGAATGGAAATTCAACCCCAAAGAATACATCTGCAGTTCAGGTTCTTATTTGTGCTGTATACTGCAACAGCTTCATAATTGAAAAAATGTTTCAGTTACCCACGGTGACGGAGGTATCTCAAATTTTGGTTATACACCAAGAAGCAGTTTGAAAAAAAGCATTTTTAGATGCTATGATGCTTCTAAAACACAAGTGTCTTTGAGAAATTAATATTTGGGCACCCAAAATGCAAGACATTTCTGCATATTTAAGCTGAAGGTCTTTGTTTTTGAGAGTTAAATATGTAAGCATAAGTCAGTCTTGAATAGGGGTTAAATACCAGCTTGACTGACACTCACGCATTTCATTATCGGTGGTCCTGATCATTGCAGACTTTATTTGGAATGGGCTTCAGAAGACATAGTAAGAAAAGCTGCATATGGTTCTACAAAGCAATTAGCTCTGCCTTCAAGACGAAGCATTTTTTCTGATAATCTTTGCCAGTCAGCCAGATGATGTGTGAAATTTGTTTTTCACCAGGGTGAAATTTGTTTTGCTTTGCCATAAGCTTCAGGGGACAGGATTTTAATCCAGTTGTTTAAGGGATACATCCAGCCGAAAGACTTCCATTGACTTGTACAGGAGATGGATTATACCCTCCAAAGTTAGTTTATTCATATTTACAGCTCAGGAAAAAGTATTTTAGTTCATTATTTTAGAAGTGGAAATAGAATGGACTGGACTGGAGGGAAGAGAAAAGAGAATAATAGTCACAGGTCTAGGTTACTCCTAGCCAGGAGTAACTCCTAGCTAGCGCCAGGGTGGCAACACTAAGCACGTTTCATCCCTGTGAAAGGGGATTGGATTTCTTATAGCAGGTTTGAAACTTTCCCTGAGGCAAGTTTAAAGCTCAAAATTGTACATAAACACTTTCCATCTCACTAGACATCCTATCACAAACCTGTTCTGTATTCTGTAGGGCTGGCGGTGGGTGGCTTTCCGTTGACTTCCTCCCCACACACACTCTCATTCCCCACTGTTGCCAAGTCAGAGAGATGCAAAATCATATATACTTTCATTCACCAAGTGATCTCCAAAGCAACTTAATACAGGTTCAAGTCTTCCTTGTCTTATAAATCGGATTCGTTCTGAAGATTATTTACCTACCACTTCTAGTGTGTCTCCAATAAATTAAAATTTGCTGAAGTGGTAAAATGTACAAAAGATATAGTGAATGGTCTGCAGGCTGTACAGTGGAGCCATTATGCTAAGAGGAAGTAGGAAAGGCAATCATAAAATTTTGAAAAATTATGCAATAACTTTGTAGTTATTGCCCATCTGTATTCATTACAATGATCTACTTCACAGACATATAAATAGAACTGGCAAGTAACAGATATGCTGTTTGCCTCCAGACGTGGCACTAGGCTTCAGCAAATGAAATTCAATTAAACCCTTTAGAAAGTGTTGCAAGCATTCATCAACAGAAGAAATCTAATCACCTCTCTCTCCTACCCCCATTTTACATTCCTCCATGCTTTCTCTTACCCCAACTCTAGACACCTTTGGAAGAAAGATGGCAAAGTTTAATTGCTTCATTTGCAGGGCCGTCCTGATACACTACATGACTTCATTCTCACAAGGCAAAAAGCCCCATAAATCACACCTACTGAGTGCACCCATTAGAGCTCCAGTATGACAACTTTATGCCTAATACTCTCCAAGCAAGGACCACACAAAACTAAGACTGTAAAATTGCTGTTGCCCCACAGTGGCTTTTATAGAATGCATTCATCTCTAAAAGACTTAACTTATATGATTTTTAATCATGTTTGGGCATAGGAGACCTGTCACTGATTCAAGACAACATACATTAAGTAAAGAAGAAAAAGTCTGATATATTTGGCAGAGCTTTTTCGTTTAGTTCACACAGGGAAAAATGTCAGCATAATGGAAAAATGACTGTTTCATTTTGAAAAGAAAGGAGACCCTGAGAAGAACATCTTGCTAAAATTAAAAAAAAAAAAAAAAAAAGCATTCTGAGTGTTTCCACAGGGAGAGGTAGGAAAACTCTGTGACAGGTCTTCAGCTGTTGTATACCTGCACAAATCCACGGAAGAGCTAGACTAGAGCCGCACCCGTTTGACAGGAGTCTTGATGTTGCAGGGATAAATCCTGTCCCCAAATATATTTACGCCATGGAGTCTGTGAACAACGCCTGCCTGCGAACCCCCCTCTTGCTTTGGGCACATGTGCACAGCTGTTCAGTCATCCTGGAGAGGAGTGCTGGCTCCAGCGGAGAGAGCTTCACTCAAGGAGCTGACTGAGACTGTTCCCAGTTAGATAAACAGGTGGTATTATGTGATAGGTATTCAAAAACTTCCTGGCCTAACTGCCCCATACAGTCCCAAATCTCAGAAACAGAAACTACCACTGCAGGCTTCTGCATGAACAAAGAGAGCATAAGAAACACAGGAAGAGATCCAAAGATTTTAATGTGCTTTATACCAGGGCTCCCACTGCTTCCCTCCAACAATGTGACATGCATCACTACATTTCACTGAGAATCAGTTATTTCTTTGCACAATAGCTTTTTTTTTCCTCACCCTCCCTAGGGCTACAAATGAGACTGGGGGGGGTGAATCTTGCATGCTGTCTAATGGACTTCCTTGCATTTAGAAGGCAAAAACAAGGACTTTATATAATCAGGCTAACATGCAAACCAATTGAAATTACAATGGTACGTTAGAGTACATTCCTTAAGTATTCAAACCACAGTGAAAAAAATCTCTCTGCTAAACTACAAGGGACTGACTGAAACCCACAAAAGCTGGGAAACATGGTAAGGTCTGACTGAAAGGCTGTCCTTACTTCACCCCAAGGAAAAAGAGAAGAGCATATAGATAATATTGGCTGCTTTTTTGGTGGGCCCCAAACACACAGCAGAAGTATTAAGCCTAACAAATTAAACACGAGGCTTGCATCCATATCCTCTCTCACATTCCCACGCAGCAAGGCCTTTATCTCTCACGAGCGCAGGGCAGCGCTGCAGCTGCTTGCTTTCTGTGCAGGACTTTCAGTGGCACAGGGGCCATGCCTGACTCCACTTGCCTGATTTGTAAGGTTTAAAGTAGCACCTTCCACATTTCTATCCCTCTTTACCCTTGCAGAAGGAAGTTTTGGTAGCACTGACAATCACCCCCTCTCCCTCCTACAAAGTAAAACAAAAAATTCTGGGACCAAAATGATTCTGGTTGGTCTGGTTTCCTACAGATTTTTGCCTCATGTCCCATTCCCATATTCTCACCTCCATTATCATACCCACAGCATCTCTCCTATCCATAGTGGTTGGTAGGAACAGTGGCAGATGCCATAGCTGGTGCAAGTCTATATGTGCTGCCTCCTCAGCCTTTTCAGATAAATAAGAAACTAAGTTATAATTGCCTTTTCTTCGGTTAAAGTAATAATTCCAGTCTTTTTCCTCTAGTCAATTGCCCCTTGTAATGCTTTTCTAGAATTTTTTTTCTTCACTTTCTTCTCCGCAGCCAAATTTACGTAAAATGGACCAAAGTTGAAAGTCTATAAGGAAGTATGGATGGATAGACTATATGCTAACTTAAGCACCACTTATTTAGGAAATCAGGTAGCTGCCAGTGCAATCAGTGAATTTTTTTGATTCCTCTGGATTTTCTATCTAAAAAATAAACATACATACATGCACACGGGCCATGTGGGTCTCTATGTCAGACTCTCTGCATCATTGCAGATTTTGAGCTCATCACCATTTGCAGGTATTTTCTACAAACCACATTTTCTATTTCGTAGTAGGAAAGTGATTTTATTTCTGTATTGCAGGTGAAAAGCTGAAGACCATCAAACATCAGGATCCTCTAAAGTATCCAGTTCTTATGGGTTTCAAGATCATTTAATTATTTAAGTACATCTGCAAAATTGGGAACACCAACCTCACTCAAGGACTTACCAGAAGTCTGTGGATGAGCAGGGAGCCAAGAGTAGTTCTGAAACAGAGATTAATGTCCCAGTTACTTCCTCTTCCATCCACACCATAATGACCTGTAACGTAATTAGTTCATGGTAAGACCAGTTACAAATATATGGAAAAGAGGGATTAAAGAAAAGAAAGATTTCAATTTGATTTGTACAGTCTTTCAGTCCTGTGCTCTATGTTGTCTCGACTTGCATGCATGCTGAAGTGACTTTAAACCACTCTGATAAGTTAGGCAAAATGTACCTCATACCCTACCTAAACCGTTCTCTCACTTTCCCCTTCCTAGCCATTTCTGTTTAAAAGATAGGTCTAATGAGATCCAGCAATTACAAGTCAAAAACAAAAACAAACACAAACACAAACAAACAAACAAACCAGAATAGCATATTTAGAACATATATATTTTTTTTATTGCTATCTTCTGGAGGAGAATCAGACTGCTGTAAGCATGGAAGCAGCTTCAAACTCTTTCTGAAGTCGGGGAAAAAAAAATCTCTTTGTAAACAAAGAAACATAAATTAAATTTAAAAAGCAATGCTTCACATTCTTTATGGGTTGGCATGAGCCGGCAGGCTGATGGTTTGGGATATTAAAGCCAAGGGTGCACCCCATGAAAGACCAGCCAAAGTTTGACACTGAAGCATATTGGTTGGGGCTATTCAAATATTCCAACTGCCTTGCTCTGTTTTCAAATGACTGCTTATGAAATATGCTGTTGTCTTTTTTTTTTTTTTCCCCTCAGAGCAAGAGAGGGTATTGTTTAGCCATCAGACAAGAGATCTGGGCAACCTTAGAACACATGGAATAAATAATGCGGAACATGATACAAAGCCATTTATATCAGATGTGGTCTCATCAACGATCAGTATGCAGTATGCAGTTCTGCCTCAGCAAAGATATAAGGCATTTTCCAGGTCTGGAAGATCTGTGAAAAAGAAAACCTTTCTCTGCTTTAGAGAAGAAATAAACAGTAAGGCACAAAAGAGGAGTATATAGTATCATGGGTGGTTTGAGTTGAAAGTCCAATCACATTCAGGGAAAGTAAAAGGTGTGTTACATAAATACAATAAAAGCAAACATCCTTTAATGGAACATAACTAGCCATTGCTACAGGATATCCTAAAGAATTTAGAAAGAATTGTCCTAGGGTCAGTTAGGCCCTAGGACAGTGTAAGAGTCCATGACTCTCTATGTTCTTTCTGATATTCCCAGCATGCAGAGAGTGCAAAGTTTAATATAAAAGTTTATTTTGAAAATATTTGATGTTACATGGAATTTTTGATCTGGCAGTGTGATTCAGCAATGTACCGAAAACACAATACAATTGCATACATGTATACAGTTTAAACACAACACTAATGTTACTATTATTATAGATCTCTATAATATACTCACTGTCCCTAGCACAACATTGGGCATCCCCAGTCACTGGGAAGAATACATGGGTTAAAGTCAGTTCAAGGCTGTCGCTCTGTTCAAAATTCCTTTCCTAGTTGATCAGGTTCTATACCCTGTGTTGGGCTGAGCCACATATACACTTTCCCCATGCTGGTCTAGCTAATCGCAGGGAGATATTCACATTTATTTGATCAACTCAGTAAGAAACATTCATATCAATTAATGCACTCAGTAATTACAGCTGCTTATTTAACATAAAGTTCATCTATGTTGAGATAAAGTCAGTTCTCTGTGCAACAGCTGTGATTAGTGAGTTATATCCTACATGCTTTCTGAGCATCATCTTGCCCTTGCCCATCTCCTCTGAACCTTCTCCCATTGTAGGGGTTATTGGTTGGTCACAGACAGCTGCCCAGAGAGGCTCTTCTTGGAGGATTTAGAAATACAAATGGACAAAATCTTAACAATCTCTTCAAAACTCAGTATTGGTCTTCCTTTGAAAAGAAAGTTAGATTAGTTCACCTCCTGAGCACACTCCAGCATAAACAGTTCTGTAATTATGACTGTAATATGCAAAAAGAACGTGTAGTCCAGCTACAATCTGAAAGCAGAACCAGTAGAAAGATAGTCATGGGAGCCAATCTTAGGAAAAGAAACTTACTCCAAAATTTTCCTGCCTACTTCATTTTACTTTGTGACTCAAATTTCCACCTAAATTTCCATTTTTCCAAAGCACATTCATTTTTTTTCCAGGGTAGAATGTGAAATGGTATTTTTGCAGGATACAAAGCTGCAGCCAGAGAGTCAACTCTCAGAAGTCTTTCTCTCACAGAAAAGAAGGAAAAAGAAAAAATCTGGTTCCAGACCAGGGAAAAAGGCCTTCAACATTCTTTGTAGTTATTTTATAGTTCCACAGAAATTAAAGCATTTGCACATGGTAGATTCCCATTCCTTCATTCCCATGCAGGCCTGACAAACTTGGGAAGATTAGATTCTTGAAAAACAGCTCTGCCCCGCTAGCTCTTCCTTTTCCCTCCCGGGCCAGAACTAGAATAGCTGAGGAGAAAAAATGTTAACAAATGACTGTTTTTCAGTGCCTGGGACTGAGCCCACCTGCAAGGAGAGAAATATTTTAAGTATCACAGGTCATGCTAATTTAATAATGACCTGTAAACATGTTGAAAATATATTTTTTTCCTGTGTGCCAGTTATTTTAACCCCCTTTATATGACAAAATCTTTGATCGCTCTTTAACGTAAATGATTCTCGAGAAGAGTTGTCACCTTTTTACAGTGGAGACAGTGATGAGGACAATGGATTGTTGATAGTGGAGTCTGCCATCTGAGTGCATTTCATATGCAGTATTACACATTTGTAATTGGTATACTTATTTCCATGTCAAGATGGACATTGAGGTGATTTAGCAAAGATGTGTCCAAATAGGTATAGTAAGAGTATGTGCCGCTCCGAGGTGAAAGCCATTACATTTATTATCAGCAACAACCTGAGATGAACCGGATCTGAGTTACCTCAAATTCTTCATGACATAGGAAGGGCATATTAGTTCAGCCGAGAAGACCAGAAAAACTATTGAACAATGAAAATTAAATAATTACTCATTCATATATTTATATCAAAAAAGTAGAACAGATGATGGTGGAGGTAGCATTCCTGCCTAATTCCTCTAAAATCAGAACTACTTTCCAAATGTAAGATACTGAGGTACTACACTGTATCGTGACAGAACCACCTGACCTCACCCTCATTAAGATTTATGATACATAAGCAAGGCAGATACCTTATTTGTCATGATACACCCTTTTGAACAGAATTCTCTTGAAAATATTTCTCCATTGAAAATCAAAGATATTAAGTTTTAAAAATGTTCAATTATTTTCAAAAAAATTTAGAATGAACATTAATAATTTTACTTGCAAACAAGTTCTAAATGTACTAGTTAATGCTAATTTTGTGATTATTTTTGTGTAATGTTTTATTTGTAATTTGAATACTTGGCTTATCAGCAATTTAAATTTTGATGAGGAGCCATAATCATTCCAGGCAGGAAAAATACAATTCACAAGCAGCTTGCATGTGAAACAACTTCTACAGTTGGTCTTAACAATAAGGAGGTCAAATTTTCTGTTTCATTTGAGGTAGCATTTATTATCAAACAGACCTTAGTTTATAGCTGGCAAGAACTGCTGTACTTCATATCTTTAATGTCACACTTCTGCGCTAAAGAAACATGAAGCAGTACTTTATGAGAAAAGAACCTTTGGAAAAATCTTTCCTAAACTAAGTGTTAGTTTTGCAAGCTGCACAGAAATTTCAGTCATGCAATTTACAATTACTTTAATTAAGTCAAGCATCTAAATGACCCAGTTATATTTAAAGAATACATTCAGACTTTTTCTCAAGACCGTAATGCACAGTTCCTATTGTTTGATATGGAACATTGCAAGTTGTACCAATGTGGGTATCTATGTCCTTAGGGACTGGGGGTACAAGGAGGTAGCAGAATATAAGAATAATTAGTGAAAAGTACCACATAATTAAAACAATCTTTGCTTCGTTAGATAATTTCCTGTAAAAAATCATGTAAAATATATATGTGAATATTTGTTAAAGCACTTGCATAAAACTCTTAGAAACAAGACAAAGAGAATTATTAAGTTAGATTATTCCCAGGGTTACTCAACTGACCATGCAGAATCTAAGCTTTCTGTAAAGAGTGGTATTCTTCTATCTAGACTGCCTAGAACAGCTTTCTTTTATGTCTTCATAGCTAGAAGTATGAGGAACTATGTGGGAACAAAAACTTAATAGCAGATGAAGGTGAAAAAGTGTCACTCTTAGCCACACAGACTTCATTTTCATGTTTGAAGCATTCCCTCTACTTCTGCAACATCTTTTCAGGAATGCTCCGTTGTGCATGCTGCAGCATGAAAAGGGTATTATTACCCCATTGCACATACTGAGGGACTTGCAGGAAGACTTCCCCTTTCTTCCCTTAATGTATTTTGATTTCATAACACCATGGAATGCTCCTCTCTGAGACTCAGTCTAACCATTCCTGTAGCATGCAAGAGCTGTGATGTTCCTTGGAAACCCTTCTGGTCATTCTAGCAGTGAGTTGAAGATAGAGCACTTTGGCCAAACAGTGCAAATCCATCTTCTAGACAGCTTGAAAATCTGCCTAATTTCTGACACACTCTGCCCTTTCAGACTGTCTTAGCCTTGCCAGTTCTTACACCTGTCACAGAAAAGTCCTCTTCCTTGCTTTCCTTTGGTGGCTACTAGTGTGTTGAAGAGAATCACAATGCCATGATTGTTCCTCTCAGATGCAACAAACTGAAAACTAGCAAATTCATTTATTTCTAGGCTTTTTATTGATTGACAGGGACACATTACCTCCACTCCTAGCCTTTTGGGAACCCTCCTTCGAAGTCGAAAAGAGAAAACCTTGAGAAGGAAGTTGGTTCTGGCAAAGGAGTTTCTTGTATGGGTGAGGTTGTAAAACCTCTCTAATGGCTCTGAGTTTTTTTTTAACTGTTTGGTTATGAAAATAAAGTTTTTGTATGTTAAAATGGTAGAGAATCCTCATGGGCTTCCACCACCTCCTGCTTAATAGTGTACTGAGATGCTGCTCTTGCTTTCTGTGCAATATGGAAAACCGGACTTAAAAAAAAAAAAAGTATAAAGTCTTGTCCACACAGTTTTTTAAAGTTACTTTCTGGTATCTCTGATTGCATTCCATCTTTCATACATACAAGATGCCTAGTTGAAAATAGAATTCCTCTGTGGCATTCCTGTTAGAGACAATGGTGTCAGGAATAGTGTAGCTAGCAGGACTAGGAAGTGATTGTCTCCTTGTACTCAGTGCTGGTGAGGCTGCATCTTAAATACCCTGCTCAGTTTTGGGCCCCTCACTACAAGAAGGATGTCAAAGTGCTGGAGCATGTCCAAAGTAGGGCAACGAAGCTGGTGAAGGGTCTCGAGCACAGATCTTACATGGAGCAGCTGAGAGAGCTGAGGTTATTTAGTTGGGAGAAGAGGAGACTCAGGGGAGACCTTACAGCTCTCTACAGCTACCTGAAAGGAGGTTTAGTGTAGCTGTAGCAGGTGAAGGCCATGTGCAGAACGAGCCCGCAGCTGCAGCTAGTACAGCCCTGAAGGGAATATAACCAAGCGGAAGGAGCCCTGAGAAGTAGATTGAAGGCTGAGCTGAAGGAGTAGACAGATGGACCAGCAGCTCAGCACCAGACCTGGAAGGTGCTATGGAACCTGCCAGAAATACAAGTAGATCAATGAAATGTGGAAATATGGACTGGATGAATTAGAAGAAACAGGACTTGATGAAGAATAAGCTCACAAGCCCTTGCTCTGCAATTGCTGCACCAGTTGTACCACAACAGTTTAGTGAGGTGGGGAGGAAGGTGAGGTGTCAGTCTCTTCTCCAAAACAACTACTGAAAAGACAAGAGGAAATGGCCTCAAGTTGCACTAGAGGAAGTTCAGGTTAGATGTTAGGAAGAATTTCCAAATGGAAAGAGTGGTGAAGCACTGGGGGAGGCTGCCCAGGGGAGTGGTGGAGTCACTGTCCCTGGCAGTGCTCAAGAAATGTGTAGATGAGGCACTTAGGGACATGGTTTATCAGGCATTCTGTTGATGGGTTTCCAGCTGGACTTGGTGATCTTCAAGGTCTTTCCAACCATTATGATTCTATGATTCTATTCTATAATGAACAGATACACACATCTCAGGGCCATCCTAGCCCAGATATGTATTCTAAGGTATGATTAAACACTTCTAGAGAGTGAACATTTCTTTTCTCTGAGCACGATGTTATTTGTGCATTATAGTTCCTCAGTGACTGTATTTATTTCTGAAAGCTAACATAACAAGGTAAGAGGCTTGAGACCAATTTACCTCATGAGTGACAGGAAAAATCATTGCTGATACCACCCTTAATGTGAAGACAAGGAGGCAATACTAATCTTAATCTTGAGAGGGTCTTGCCCTTTACAAACACACACAGGGAACTTCCACAAACATCTCACTGTCTTCTCTAGGTGATGTCCTTATCCCATTTAGCTCATGAGCCTTGTGACACTCTTGAACTTCCCAGCTTCCTGTGGAAGAGGCTGTGGCATCTTGTGTACAGCAAACATTTTTCTCTGGGTGGATTTTCTGATGCTGGATGCCCATTATCAGATCTCTTCTGCCTTCTCCTGTGAAGTCACCAAGTAGAAAGATTTTCTACACAAGGCACAGCATGAGAAGAGCCAAAGTTAATTATTCAGTAGTGCCAGAGAAGTGCTCCTTCATTTCTGAAGCATCGAAGATCCCTATAATAGGAGAAGGAAAATAATGGGTGAAAATAGCAACCTCTCCAAAAAACATCTGTCAATTACCCTGATTTAAGGTAAAATGGCTTTCTAACCACATGGATTTGGTGGTCATCAGCAGGCTACTATGAATTAGAAACTGTGAGAGAAAAGAGACTCTTTGAATTCATATCACTCTATTCACCCTTGCTGTACTCTGTGCTGTCAGACTGGTTGGAGGATGGTTGTAAAGAGAAGGGAGTCCCTAACCCTTACCCTAGCCCCAACCCTAAGCTTAACCCTAACTGATACCCTAACTCAACCTTAAACCTAACCCTGACACTAAACTAACTCTAACCTGAACCTGAACCCTAACCCTAAACACAAGCCTAAAGCTAACCCCAAACCTAAGGCTAACCCTCACCCTACAGATAAACCTAACATTACCCTAACTCTAAAAGTAACCATAATTTTAAATCTGACTCTAAACCTAACCATAAAGCTAACCTAATCCTAACCCTAAATGTCCAACTCTATGTCCAACTCTAACCCTAACCTAAACCCTAACTGTAATGCAACCCTAACCCTAAACTCTAGCCCTACCTCTAACTCTAAATGGCATGTCTAATCTTAACCTCACCCCACTCCAAACCCTAAATCCTAAACCATAATCCTAAATAGCATGTCTAATGCTAATTTAACCCTAAAACTAACCTAATCCTAACACTACCTCTACTGCCTAAATACTAACCCTTGCCCCAACCCTAACTGTAAATGGTATGTCTAACCCTAACCTTTACATAGTCAGTCATCAGGAGCTTTTTCTTAAACCTAATTTTGAAAAAAAATTTCCCCCAAACCTCTTTCCCCAAAAAACTATTTTCCTCCAAAAATAATTTTTCTGCCAAAGCACCCCCAAGGAAAATTCCTTCCAAAACATTTTCCACTCCAACTTTCCTCCATAAAAGTATTTCCTTCCAAAAAAAAAATTCCCCCTCCCCAAATTTTTCTTCTGATTTTTTCCTCCAGAATTTTTCCCCTCTGAAAAGATTACTCCTCCATTTTTTTCCTCTGCCAAAATAATTTCTTTTCCAAAAAAAATTCTCCTCCAAAATCTTACAAAGTTGTTGTACTGTAACAACCAAAGTTGTTACTGTTTTTCCCAATTAGCAGACCCAGTAGTCAGTCGGATCCCTGCACAAGCCTGTGAAGTACTGAAAAGATCACTGCTTACTGAAATTGGCTTGCAGAATATGGCTATCTAAATTTGAGAAGATCCACAGGTTTACAAGATTGGTGGTCTTTTTTATTTCTTTTCTCCTCAGTCATACCAGTGGGATTATCTGCAACATCTGGGCCGAAAGAGGTAATAGCCTCTCTAATTCTCAATTTTTTAAGAGGATTAAATGATTGTTCTTTCTTTCCCATCCTGTGCAAACTATGATTCATCCACCTTGCCAACAGCATCATATTCATAAACATACCACCATGCCTGCTGTTTTCCACTGCAATTGGCAAATGTACTTAGAAAGAAGTGAAATGAAAATTTCAGGAATTTCCAATTGGGCTTAGCAAGTTGTGAAAGAGGAGTGATGACTGCTATCAATGTAAAGAGTTATGAACTGCTTGGTTCTTCTGTTTTATGAAACAGCTTACCATAGAGCATACCTACTTCACTGCCACTGTGGCCTAGTCCTGGCCATGGCTTTAATTTTTCTGAGGATGTTATTCATAAATGTTCTCTTAATCAAACTCAGCCTCAGAATTTTGCTGTACAGGCCAAACTAATTGCCAGGATACATGAAATGCCAAAGCCTAGAAGGTAAAGCTAAAATTTGTGTGTCCTGGCTCAGAGAGCCAATATGCTTTAACCTTGAAAAGTGGTTTTCTGCATTTCTTAAATAGTTGATTTTTCCACTCCAACAATTAGAACTCTGTGCTTCTCAAAGAATTTACACTGCGAATTAGTAGGACTCTTTCATTTTTTGATTTTACCAAAATAAAAATTTATCTCTTTTATTTATTTATTTATTTATTTTAAGAAAAGAAGTAAGGATTTACTCCAAAATCATCTCTGGCTAGTTTGTATGGTTTGTATGAAACAGAAGACACTTTTCTGGGTGAAATGGCATAGCCCCTGGTTCCAAGACCCACATGGAAGGTATGCCAAGGACTGTGAAGATTTTTATGCCTCTCTTGCCATTACAAACTGGAATGTTATATCTTACAAGTGGGCAAATGGCAGGTTCCCCATTGATTATACTCTTTTTTCTTGAGAGAGAGAGATGAAAAATCTTCTTTATTCTTTTCACACAAGAATAGCAATCTCATGGTTCTCAGTCAAAACACAAACTTCAGCACAAAGCATTGTGGCACTTCATAATAATCTTACTCTCACTCATCAGTAAGAAATTGAAATGCTGCAATGAATTCAATAAACACCTTAGCAATGAATCTGAACCTTCAAGTTCAAAATCCACTAGCCCTCCATTGTGTGATTGTAAGAAGCAACAGTTCAGTTTGCCGTTCTTATTCATACCGGTAGAAAAAAGCGAGTTTAGGTGAAGTGTGTGGACAGAAAAGAAGGCAAGCCTGAAAAAAAACCCTGCATTTTAAAAAAATTGTATCAGTACATAAAAAAAGAAATTGTTCCCCCCTAAAAACTTTGCATCTGGGCCACAAGTGCATCCCTCCCTATTCCTCTCCTGTTCCCCCGCCCCTCAAAGAGTTTAGCTGGCTGCTTTCATAGCCAGCTCTGATATGACACAGCCGTACAATCACCTGGTTGTGAAATAAGAGCTTTGGAGAAAGAGTTGTCCAGCCCTATGGGGCCTCGGCAGGGACCCGTCTCTTCTTCCAGACATCTTGACTGGCATGGTTATAAAAATACTACTACAAGAGTGTGTGGGATTTATTCACAACTTTGAATGGATAAATATTATTTACATGTGAGTAGGAAAGAATCACATATTAGCAATCCATCAGGGAAATGCTTTAGATATTTATCTATTGTCATTTCTTCTCATCTTCATCACAAGAGAATTACTACTATGGAAGGTAAAGTTAAAGTGTTTGATTTGTCCTTCAGAGCTCTGAAGAAAGTTCTTTTGAGCTGAGCAGATAATTAAAGATTCTGAAGACTGGGTCAGATGAGGGAATGCTGGAAGAGCTTAGTTAATGAAGGAAAAATCTGTAAAAAAATTCAAAATACACTAATCCTATTCACTTTAAAATTAAAGCCAAAAGGAATTGTGCCATAGAATTGACTAAGAACTAGAAGTATGATCAGTCTAGAAGTAGGATCTTGTCAGCATTTCCTAAATTCATCCTTGCCAATATTCCAGAGTAGGCATCTAACATTCTGACACCAGGTGAAGGATTGGATGTGGCTGATTATCTTTTGCAGCCACATGAGTCAGATTTACCGTGCATCAGAAGGAGACTTTGTCTGAGTTAAGTCCAGAGCACTCATATTGAGGGTTATGGTCTTATAGAAGAAGTTTCCTCGAGGTGGCATAGCTCTTTGCAGTCCTTTATAACATGCGAAGTTATTCTACAGGCATGCCAGATGTCTGTGGAATCATGATACGAGAGCCTAAACTTTGTTCACTTCAACAACAAGGCTTCCAACTACATGCACAACTTTAAAAGAGAGCGCTAAATTTCCTCTCTTTCCTGAGGGAGTCACAAATGTTACTCTTTTGCCACAGAAGTAGTGTTCACTATGTGCACACAACATGTGCTCACAACATGTACACATGGTACGCTACATGCAACATAGCGTTCACTATGTGAATTGCAATAAACTCTTCAAACAACTGATTTTCTTCAAATCATTTTTCAAGATGCCTGAGAACAGTTTACAAAATCTTCATCTTAAGTTTAATTTAAAACATTTGTGAATGTCATCAGTAGGCTATTGCTGCTGTGCAGTACTGCGTGCAATACTCGTCACTTGCATCTACTCTTCCTTAGCTAATTAACAGCAGCAAACACTACAAACTGCACATTTGAATGGAAAATTGATAAATCACATGGCTTTTGGCTATCCAGTAAAAGTTTCTGACAGGTCGTTAAAAATTCAAGATACAATAAAAGCAATACATTTTCCATGAGGATTCTTCAAGGAAAGCTCATTAAAACATTCATTGAAAGCATAAAAGACTGAGTGAACTGAAATAAACTTTTGAAGTTAAATGAATATCCATATGACAGATAAATATTTGTGTTTTCCATTCAGGTCTGTAAATATATATTACACTACAATAATGGATGAATTTGAAAAATATTGGCCTGCAATTCTGGATAACTACTCAGAACTGTCAGTTCTTGTCCAAGTTATCTGGGTCATTTGGGCTTGGAAAACTGGGTGGGGAATTGCAATGAGATCAGAGAAGAGAAAAGGAAATCTCATGAGAAAAGATCTTTGAGGATTGCCTCTCATGGTATTTTGGCAGTTTCTCAACCCAGAAGCACATAGCAAATGAAAAACAGCAGTAATAAATTCCAGATACTGTTGGGAATTGATTGAACCACCAAAAGCATGGCAGCTTCTGGGACCGTGCGGATACAGCGTGCTTGTGGAATGCCACCCTCCACTCAGCTGCTCACAAAATTGTACAGGGACAGTGTTTACTGCTGACTCATGCTTGTAGACAGATCTTATTGATTCAAAACATGATATAAGAGGACTGGGAATATGTCACTGGAGAAGAGGAAACCTGCAGCTGCAGCGGAGGAGTCCCTCAGAGAAAGCTTCAAGAACAGTTAAGCTTGAGGATGTTTAGGCTGTATTATTACCGCTTCTATTGACAAAGCCAAAACTTAATGGGGGGCTACCTAGACTACATGTTGAATCTGTGCAGAATGGGGTGGGAATTTTAGAATGCTTTCCTGAGCTGTCTGGCTCAGGCATTATGAATAGATGAATCATTTGCAAAAGATGAGGCTGCTCGTTTGTTATCTACCCTAAAGTCTGCATCATACCAGCACTGATTTTATTATCTTCAGTTGATTGTTCCTCTCCCATATTCCTATTGCTGCAAAAGGAAGTTAAAATACACATTGTCATGTTTATAGTATTTTATACTTGTCCTGCACTGGGTATAAATGATTACAAGACCTGCAATTCCAAGTCTGAAAGTGTACCCTGACAAAAAGCTCTCTAGTTTTGACTTCCAAATCTGCTGCAAATCTCTTGCTCCTTTGCAAACAGCTGGCATGAGAGGAATCTGACCTTATTTGGGTCACATTCTTAGGTGGCACAGGTTGGCACAGCCCCAATAACTGTAATGGAGCTACCTGATTTACACTAGATGTGCAGGAGCTCTGTAGGTTTTCAAATAATATATTAAAAACACACTAACAAGGTGACATCATATGTTGACACAGTCATAGAATATATAAGATCTAAAAGGCCCAGCTCATAAGTCACCTGATATTACAATGAATAATGTAATTCTCTATGTAGCAAGTAGCTAGTAAATATACACAAACAATATGCACATAGGTGCATGTTTCTCACCAACTTATGGACAGGCCTCCACTAGCCTGCTTTGTGCTCTTCATCCTTGACTGCTTAACATCACCAGCAGATTCAGAGCTCTCAGTTTCAGGGATCAATGAGAATGCGGCCGCTCTGCAAAGGTCCATATGCCAGGAGCTACGGATGATCCCAGCTTAGGATGTGCCAGCACTCCTACCAATCAGGACACAGTCTCAGAGAATCTGAATAGAGGGGGCAGATCAGGGTTCCAATAGCTGGGTTCATGGACAGCCTTGCGCAAGGCAAAGAAATGTGTTAGGGACAGGGTCCATTCAGGCTCTCCAGCCAAAAATGGTAGGACAGGACTGGAGACAAAGCCATCTACAGCATTCATCTAGATTCCTTCAAGGAAGTCTCTCCGTAAGCAAGACATACAAGAACTGAAACAAGCACATCTGCAGCATAGGCTCGGAAAGACCTCCTGCAGCAGTGGGTTGCAGATGTGCTCGTGGACGCCTCCAAAGAAGCTGCTCAAGGCAGTTAAAGTCCATTGCTACCATCAGAGGTAAGCTTGTTATTCTTTGACACACAACAATAAATTCCTAATTAATTATGAAATAGAACTTGAATCTCATCTCATGATATGACTAGCAGCTTTAAGATTCACTTGGTTTGAAAGAGGAAGAATATGCTCCTTGTCCTTCAAAGACAAAATTGCCATAACATACACTTCAGGCAAATTGAGGCTGCCACAGAAGCTCTTGCTGGGAGGTGACTAATTTTTCAGAGAAAGACATAAAAATCAAAAGAGTGAGAAAGGAGACAGAAATTATTGCCATATAATATTGATGTAGAATTATTGCCAGGTATAACATTTCTGGTCAAAATAGATAAGTGAATAGAAAAGCCCACTATTTAGGAAACCCATGTTCAAATTCAGGTTCTATTTTGGGCAGGACAAAATATTAGCCCTCCTATGTCAGACAAGATTCCCCCAATTAAAGAGGAGCAAATAATCAGCTGGGGTCTCCTGCAGCTTGTGTGGAAATATTCTCTCAAACAGTCTACCAGGTCCTCCTCTAAAGTGTATCGTCCACATAATTTCTGTGTTCACTTAGGTATCAGTTACTCACGGGTCAATCTGTGTAAAATATTTTTTTTTTTTAAAAAAAGGACTTCCAGCATGAAAATAAATTAAATGCAACTGTCATGCTGCAGAAGGAAGTCAGCTGCTTCTGAATGACCCCAAGATTGTCCGCCCTGCTGGAAGGCTGGCTGCATGGAACTAAGGCCCACTTAATGTTAGTGTAGCTAAGGTCAACCCCCTTCCTTGGCTTACTATGGGCAGAAGCTCCCAGAGAGTTTTGCAGGAAGGTCACAGCCAGGGCCAAAACCCCATTCCCATAGGAGCCGCTTTTAAGCTCATGAAGGCCCACAGCTGAGCTACTGCTACATCATAGACATTTCTTTTCCGTATTTAAGATATGGAGGTTTTGAAAACTTGTCATCCGTTCTCTGAATTTAAGATCTTCTAGGAATCAATTATGGATAATATGCTAAGACAGACTGCCATTTCTGAGGTGGTTTGCCTAATACACACTTACATAATTATGAGATAACTTGGCATATCTCTTCTGCTCTTCATGTGCTGTGTAAGATGACATCAAAGTTTTATTCATTAATATAATAGCATTTTTTTTTCTAACTTACTGTTGCAACTAATTAGACCTGCTGTGACTCAAACAAGACTATGACACTCAGCATTTTTATTGTTTTGGGACCAGAGTAAGTCAGATTGTATAACCTGTTCAGTATGGGCCACTAAGGAGATGTCACCTACCCTGGGGTCATCCAACACTGATGGGTCTATATAGCAGTGCTCACAAGTCCACCTGTCACTCTACACCCCCAAGGAAGCACAGATTAATCTTTTTTGCTAATTGTAAGCTACTATCAGGCTTTGGCTTTCACCATTCTCTCTTCCCTGAGGTGAGACAGGTACATGACCTTCAAAGAAATCAATTGATTTTTCTACTAAAAAGTCTAGCCACACAAATTCCATTTTGATTCAATAAAAAGCCATGTAAACCAAAAATTTAGGAGAAAAAAACCAAAACTATTAGTTATTATGTTGTTTTACAGCTAATCATAGCAAAAAGACGCAGTACAATTAGCAAATCACAAGTTACCACAATTTTCTACTTTAGTCAGTTATGTATGCAGTGTCCTGCACTCAGAGGTGCATGCAATCATCCATTATAAAGGACAAAAAGCCCCACTTATTTCCAATATTGCAAAGAAACTGGATTTGGAGAGGAATAATCTGGGATGAAAAGAGCTAATAGAGAGATAAACTAAAGAGGACTGGCAGGTAACACAGGGGAAGGAAAGAGGAATACAAATAAGAAATCAAGGGAATAATTTTATGGGAAATGTCTGTTGAAAATGAAGTTTAAAAGGAAGTATAGTAGGGAGAAGCAAACAAAGGAAAACAGAAGGAAATTATTTTCAGTCTTATAGACAAAACTGGCCTTATAATCTTGAGATCAGATCCTTTTCTGCAGCATTTGTCTGGGCCAGGTGCATTGGTTTCTGGATTCACCTGTGACAGTTTTACTGCCACAGCAGTGTTAGCTTAGTGACATTTCATGAAGCTGAACGTACTTCTATACCTTAACTGACAGACTAGACCAAAACCACCTGAAGTCTAGGGGGAAGCATCCTGTCTGCCAGATCCACTCTGCCAGGTAGAGACACCTGAATCGGAATACAGGGAGCTTGCTAAACCTTGACAACGTAGGTAAGGTGAGGGGAAGGGAGGAGAGGAAATGATACTCAGAACTGTGATGAAGTTATTAGACTACATTGTGGTCAGAAATGAAGAGAGCTTCTTCTGTCACAGATTTATCTTTCTTCCTCCCCTAAAAATTAGTCAGTGTTTTAGCTTAAATGTTCTGTAAGATTTGTCAGAAATGATCCTTTCCAAACAAAGCTTTAGAATAGATTTCTCAGATTAAGGGTAAAACTTCCAGGAAGGAGGAGCCTCATGCTAACCAGTACCTATTGTTTAGACCAGCTGACATTTGGCAAGGTAGGTCCAAGCTTGTGCTCTGCTAGAACACCTTCATTGGTCATATTCACTGAATGAACTTAAATTGGTTTACCTTCAAGCAAGTTGGCAGAGAAATTTCCTCCCCACCCAGGATATCAGAGTAGGGCAAATCCGGATGCCTGCCATGCAGTTTTTAGAGTGGAATTGGCATTTGATCTGAAATCTCCTACATCCTACATCCTTGAAGAATACTTTATCCCCTGGATTACTGTGCTTTTGTGCTTTTACACCTAACAAAACAGACAAACTAAAAGGGTTTGACCCTATCAGGAATACTTCAGAAATCTTAAGCATTTTGCCCAGACAAGACTGTCATTTTCCCTCAGTTCTACATTTGTCTCTTTTTGATTTTATTTCCCCATCCTGTTCTGAGAGAAAAAGATGTGTTTTCTTAAAGCATTGATATGCTCTTGCCAGATGTGGTGACCAAGGCTGCTTTACCCTCCGTCGTTGCCAGTCACTGCACCTCGTTGAATTTTGTAGTCAATACCTGGCCTACAGCCCAAAGACCCACTGTTATTCCTTCCCTCAGTGGAATAAAGTAAATTACTGGTTCTGCAGAATAACAGGAAACCCACAGATTTTCTTACAATGAAAAATAATAATAATTTTACCATCTGTGGAAGTTTTTTGAGCCACAGCAGGCAACATGCAAGATTTCTGATGTAAGTCCATCAGGTATTCACAGTTTTTATTTAATTAAAAACCATAAATGGTTTTAATCCACTGTGTCTGGACATGAGAAAACCTAAATTACCCATGCTTTCAAAACCAAGAAGGATCATATGAACTTCAGGTTGTCATGGAAGCAGATTGTTTTGCCAATAGCAGAGGTCTATTGTTGCAGATAATTAACCTTAATTACCTTGACGTGCTGTTAACAAAAATATTTGGTTACCTAAGATGCTTATAGTGCATAAGATAGACAATAGTACTCACTTTGGTTTCAGTGGTTCGATATCAATATTTTTTTTATTAGTAGAGTTGACAAAGAAATTTGATTGTTTAGCATGATAGCATGTTAGTAGTCATGCTCAGTGTAACAGTGTAACCTTCTAACATGTGTGCATTTGGATAGACTGAGCTCTATTTGCTGAAGTGAAATACAGGAAAAAAAAGTGCTAAAGTATCATTTAATATTTGTGAGATATTTTGCCAACAAGTATAGAGTACTCATCACCTAATTCCTCTTCTTTACTAGCCTGGCAGCATGAAGAGGAAAACAATTTTCCACAGTTCCTAATACCAACATGAAAAGTCTAGCAACAAAAAAAAACAAAACAAAACAAAAAAACCTTTCATTCTGAAAAAAAAAAATCTATTTTATATTTAAATAACTGTGGAATTGTGAAACAAGGACAACAAAAGCCAGAATATTGCCAGCTAAGGCCAATAGCTTGCCCACTGCAGCTCCAAAGATGTCGTTCTTTTCTTTTTCCTTTTCTTTCCCTTTACATAGTATTGCATTTCAAAGGCTGCTATGTCAGTCTCAACTATGAATTTTCTGCCTTATGGAGAATTATAACATAACATTTTTGTGAAACAAAGAGATTTGTGAGAATATCATTTAGGCACTTTTCTTAATACTTAATTTTCTTCTTTCTTTTTAGGTGGGGCAGGGGTCTGATAACATTAAAAAAAAAAAAAAAAGAAGGGGGAGATCTCAGGACTTTTAGACATCTGGATCACTTCCTGGTGCTGGTAGGGTGTTTTAGGTGTTCAGTCTCGGGTTGTATTTTCTTCTGCTTTGTAAAGAGCTCTGAAAAGTGATTTTAATCATGTTTTTCTATAATTTGACCAGTAGCTATTACTCTCCAGGTCAGGCTCACCTCTCTGCCTGAGGATCTTTATTAAAAATTTCACATTTTTTTTCAGCATAAGGAGTTCTGAGTCCTTTCTTTTGAGCATCAAAAGAATTCATTTTTTCTCATGCCCACAATACAGTTATAAATTCCAAAATGCCAAACCTGATCTACATCTTTAATCTTAACGGGGGGAGGACTAGCCTTATTTTAAACTATCAATCCCTTCATGCATTTCAGCAAACTCTTCATATGGTTCTACTGAGTTTGTAAAGCATAAGGTAAGCACCAAAAAGAGACTGACTCACAACTTCCTTTTAAAAGTGGCATCATTAATACACTATTGATTTTCTGACAGCATGGGCAAATCTATTAAACGTTTCGTGTTTTGAAATCAAATCTGAAAATGGTAAATTAAGAAGATTAGAAAGATACTAGTATGAGCTTTGTCTAAAACAGACAAGTTATGTGCCACTGATTGCCGGCATCAAGAGGAATGCAACTGATGGCTGACTGCTATTCAGAAGAAAATGCTGATGAGAATAAAACATATTTGCCTTTGTGTTTGGGAAAAAATGTTGAATATGGCTTACTTTGTCCACTCTTGCACTTAAATTATGTCCAATGTTGGTTTTGAAGTAATTTCCCAAAGAAAAAATGAGAAAGGTAGTAACTAACAGTAAAAACCTCTGAACTGCATTCAAGAAACTAACAGTAAAACAGTATTCATTCCATTTTCATTTTGATCTTTGATACTCTCATGTAACACGCAGTATTTTAGCTTACTTCTTTAAGACCACTTCTGTAGACACATCAAGTGTTTTACATGAGGAAAGAACAGTACAGAACATGCTTTTCATCTATTTCTCACTCTTTTTTTTCCACAGAAATGAATGAGGATACAGTGCAAAGAACTGGCTGCAGTTTACCCCTATTTAGTTCAAAAGAGATTATCTTGTCCCTTCTTGTTCCTCAAATTCTCAACATTCTAATCCACAATTTAACTTTCCAAGGGATATTTTCAGCAATGATACACAATTATAGTTTATAGTTCATAGTTTATTTTCAGGAAGAAGAAAGATTAAATTCTCAAGGCCCTGTTCTTGCCTAGACAAAGGCGCTTTTATGTGAATTAATGGTCTAAAAGGCCAGAAAAGTAGATCAGTAAATTTGTAAGGCTTTTAAAAATGTATAATTGAATACATTCTTTATTTATGTTATATATGTATTTAATGTGATTTTAGATATAATTAAAATGGATTGTATTTCTCATTTACATTACTGCAAGTTTTTGGTATATGAAATCATTAATTATTAGTGCTAATGAACAGTTCTCTAAAGAAGTCCTATTTATAGCCAGCTATTGTGACAAAACGTATATCATGATCCCAGAATAACTTAAAGTAAATAGCATACTGGAATGAAAATACCCTGTATCCCAGATTAATTGATGTGCTTCTAAAATAGAAAAAATATTTGGAAAAAAACAACTTCATGCCGGAATGTCTCTGAAATGGCCTTTGAAGAAGCATTTATTCTACTGTAGTTAGTCCAGCCAATATCCTATGAAGATAAGCACTACAGAAAAAAGAATCATGCCTCCAGTATGCAATATAGACAGAGCTCTTCTTTGATTTAGATGCTCCTGGCCTGATTCCTTGGTTTGTTACAACAGAGTGGTTGTGTGACTCCGGTCTCCTCTGGTCTAAAAGTTATAAAATATATCAATAAATATATCTCAGAGACTGTAACATCTTTAGGGCAAGAATCTCATCATTGTTAAATGCTGCAGAGTGGTGTGTATATGGACATTTTGACTGTAATAAAACAGTATGGAAACTGAAGCCTGAATTAAGTAATATTTGTGCAGATAAAATTTTTTTTGTTCAGTTTGGTGCTGCCCCTTTTTGTTCCCTTCCCATGAATATTCTTTGAGCACACTTTACTGCCGTGAATGTTCTCAACTAATTTGAAGGAGCTATAAGGCAGGATTCATAGAAGTAAAATCTTACTTCAAGCATGCTGAAAGGAAGCAGAGTCAATGCAGAACACTCATGCAGTACAGATCTACTCAGGGCCATGTGACTCATGCATCCAGTTAGAACTAAATAATATAGTTCATGTTTCACTTAGGTAGCAGGGAGCTGCTATCTAAACCATTTATAGATATATCTTTATAGGATAATAAAACATCAAATACATTCAAGAGCATTCAAAATTTCTCACAAGGAGCTACAAGCATTGAAAGAGACTAAATTAGGTTATTAATAATAAAACTTTTACAGACAGCAGGTTTCAGACAAACACGTGAATTGGGAGTTGAGACTTGAAAGGGTAGATTTGTACAGAATGAAATAAAAGACACTTGATTTCCTGCAGACTTCTGTCTCATGGCTGCATTTTTTGGTGTTGCATGAGGAAGGAGCTCACCATACATCTGTTTTCTCAGAAAGACATGTTCTAACTATAGTCAGGAAGCTTCCTGGGCAAAAATTCTGGTGTTTAAAACTGCTATGTCCATCTCAAGATTTCTAAATTGCGTTTTTGCTAAATTTTGTAACAATGACAGAAGTGACAGGTGGGAGAAAGACTGAGAGAACTGGGCCTATAATGTAACCAAGCTGTTTTTCTACCTCCATGCCCTAGTCAACTATTGGTTTTATCAATGCATTGAGCCAGACTGGTGTCTCTGTTAAATTTGATTTAAATTGGCCAATGGGTTTCAAAAGTTACCAGCATGGATGAGGAATTGAACAGTCTAGCAAACATTCAGTGAGTGAAAAATCTTTATTTCTTTTAGAAATTAGATAAAAACAGGAAAGGATGGAGATCTGCCATGTTATACTTACGTGGTGCCAAACGACATTTACAGTGACCATGAAAATGCTTGTACGAGCTCTTCAGGACTTGAAATTGGATCAAAATCACGGTTATTTATCTCTGCTATTTTTTTTTTTTTTTAGACACTGCTATATCTTAGTCTTCAGAGATTCTCTTTAAAGAAGATGTGACACAAAAAATGAGTAGTGTTATTCCCACTTTGAAGGTGACAGATACTGAAACATCGGATTGATATGCTTTCCCTGAGACCTCAGAGTGCAAAGCCAGTACCTAGAGCACTAAGCATTCGATAGGATCCCATGCCTATCTCACTAGTTCACATCTTGGTGCTGTCTTTCTATAACAGACTGAGAGTGCTAGGAAGGTAATGGAGGAAAAAAGAGAAAAAAAAAAAAAAAAAAAAGGACATTTCTGGAGCTAGACTCTGAGGCCTAGTGCAAAGGGTAGGAAAGCCTGGGTTTAACTGACACTCTTCCCAGAGATGTTTTGGTCCAAGGCAGACTTCAGTAGGCCTGTATTTGCTTGACCTTGCAGTTCTTATTTGTGCAGACACACAGTAAACCATAAATGCTTCATATGTTACTTAAATTTCTTATTCAGAGGCACAACTTATTCTCAGAAACAGCTGAACCAAGATGCATAAAAATACATAGTTCAAACAGATAAATTTATGGATCTGAACTCTGAGCTGGTATGTCTGATCCGCAAACCTGGGGATGAGAGATTGCTGCTCTTGGAGGAAAGAGCGACAGTGTTGATTTTCTGTTGAGTATTTTTAAGCTTTAATGTTCCAGGCAGGAGAGTCTTTCACAGTTATTCATTAGGCTGGTTGCTTCTTGGGAGGGCAGTTAATCCTTCCGTCACCTCCATGTTCCCTCTTTTCCTTTCAGCCTCCTGTAGAGCTGTCTCCAGCCAGCCAGGATGCTCCGCCTGGGTGTTACCAGAGGAAAACTTATGGAATTCACATACTTTTCTGTAAAAGTTTAAAGAAGAGAGACCGTGTTGGAAAATTTGCAGGTTTAGAGCTCTAGAGAGAGAGAAACATGCTGGAGCTGTTTTGCTCATGGAGGTGGTCAGGAGCATGTTTTCTACCACCTACTGGAATCATGCCGGGTGTCCTGTCAGACAAGTTCCATTTTCTCTAATATGTGCTTCCATAACAAATTTATGAGGCCACCAGAGGCCCATTAGCTAGAAACAAATCTCAAATCACTATGATGCTACAGGTATTTGCTCTTTATTGCAGAAATAAATCAAAAGTAGACTTTCAGAAAAAAACAAAAACAAACAAAAAAACCCTCATGGCTAGAGTAACCACTGCCAGGCTCCTGAAGATGCCAAGGCCTCAATGTCTTTAGCATCTGAGTGTATGTTTTGGCCACTGGAGGCTCAGTTTTTCAATTAAGGATCAAAAATTCAGCGTCAGGTAAATTTGCCAACCCAGACAATGACAGTCTTGTTCTTCATGAAAAATTGTATTTATTTAAGCTTTAAATTTATGTTCATAGTTACTTTTAAAGAGCACAGTGGTGCTGGAGCTGTGCCATATCATGTTTACGCAAAAATTAAGGAAACTTGATTCAAAATGGAGCAAGAGTTTCATATGAAGATGCTAAAGATTATGTATCATAGGACAAATAGCCCCTGAGAGAGGAGAGGAGAAGTTCAGCACAGCTGGAAGTGGAGTTGTTTTGCTTTCTTGCAGACTTATTTATTGGGCTTAGAGAGCATATTCCTTTATCGTCCCCCACCTGTAGCTCATTACAGCATTACAGCCTTTGGGGAACTGGAAAACAATGGGTGGTAATATACTTTTTTTTTTAAGGCAGGTCATTAGTGTAACAGAAAAGTGACCCTAGTTGGAAAAGCAAGTAAATTCAGAAATCCATGTCAAAACTGCTCTTTAGACCTTTACGTTGTATGCACGAATAGAAAAGCTTCACTGTAGTCTGTATAATTTCTACTGAAGCAGACCAGGATTTAGACCTGTAGTGAATGCAGGCCACCTCCCCTTAGAGGAATGTTAATAGTTCCTGATGAACTGCACACCACTCAGTCCATTTTGACACATTTTCGGAATACAGGATTTCAGGATTCGGTTTACAGAGAAACCTCTGATATCCAACCCTAGCCATTTAGCAGTCTTCAGCAGCAACCAACAACAGAAGCAACTTAGTAAACAATAGCAAAACCAATCATCTCTCCTTTTTTCAGTTTCTGTGTAAGTGCAGTCATTTTCCAGTAAGAACTGGATCACTGCAATTTCAAGGAACATAGTTTTATATGCTGTCTCTGGGTAAAAGTGTAACTGGAAGAGACAGAAGCTAATTGTTTTGTAGAGAGTTCACGGTATCAGTGGGTGCCTTACTACAGATTTACAAAGGAAACAACATTTTCACTCAATTTGCTTCTCAAGAAGTTCTAAATATGCAGATGCTTACCACAACCAAACATATACTGGTGGTCAGCTCTTAAGATTTACCAAATTCTTTTAACCCTTGTCAAATATTTTACCTGCTTGTAGCCAAAATATTTTGCTTTGCTATTTTAAACCCTAATTCTCTGGGGTAATGAATACTAGTATCTCAAGTATTTTAATATGCAAAGAATATTTTTCATTTGCAGTGGGTCAGAGATATTGAGTTCTTTATATACTCATCAATGTTTATATACAATGTCAGTGTCTGGTAACCAGAAGGTGACAGACTCTCTTGAATACAACACACCAGAGAAAACAGCGGCTTCTCTACCTGATTAAACATCGTCTACCTACTAAAGAGCTAAGTGAGAAGAGTATTCCTGTCTTGGTGTACATTAAGAAATGAGATCCTTGTGAAGAAATGCTATGTGGCAGGAAGATGATTAAAAATATACAAAAAAAAAAAAA
>VZSV01000092.1:1603818-1664908 GCA_013398735.1 Nothocercus julius | reverse complement strand
CAGTGTTTAAAAAAAAAAAAAAGGCAAAACAAAAAATAGGAAAGACCTGTCACTGCAGCAGCAATTAACCCTTCTACTTTATCCCACACTCCTTAGTCTCTGTTGACTATGAGTCCAAGAAATGAAATAAAAAAAAAAAAAAGAGGAACTTAAAAAAATAATAACAAGGAGCAAGACTGAACAGACTCAGGCTTAATTTTTGGCATAATCACTTCTTTGTGACTGCTTTTTTGAAGGAAGCTGACAGTTGACATGGGAGTCTTGGAAGGGCAATGCAGCAGCTAATACTTTAGGCCAGGTCTTGAGAGCTGTTTCTGAAACAATAACACCACTTTCACTTATTGTGAAAGGTCTTACCAACACAAAAGCACTCCAAATTCTCCAACAAGCCACAACAAAAACAATGACAACTACAGAAGGACCAGAGACAGACAGAAAACTTTAATTGATCCATTTGAACAGACATAAAACTTGAGACTTTCCTATTCATCTGCCCTTCTGCTCTGCTCTTTGTTGAGCATGGCTATTAGAAATAAAAGGGCTTCTTATATTTGTCATGTGCTCAGCATCATGCAAGGATAATTTTCAGAGCAGTGTGGCACAGTGGATTAGATTGATATTTGACCTTCACAAAACAACAAGGAACAGGGTTAGTCATTCAGCAGGTGGCAGCCTTCCCCTCCTTATTGGGTTCTCAACCATCATTTCAGCATGCAGCTGGTAGGCCTGCCTTTGGGTAATATCTCATAGGTAAGATATTTTAACACAGAAATCATAAATACTCACTATGAGTGAACAGATGGGACATGGAGCAACAGCAGAGAGCCCAGCATAGGGCTACGAAGATGATCAGAGGACTGCTGCATCCTCATAGAACTCATAGAATAAGAATAAGGAAATATAATAGAATAAGGAAAGAATAAGGAAATATAATAGAACTCATAGAATAAGGAAAGTCTGATAGAGCTGGAACTCTTCAGCCTAGACTTGGAAGGGATCTTACCAGTATGTGCAGATATCTGAAGGGAGGGTGTTAAGAGGGTGGGCCAGACTATTTCTCCTGCTGCTTCTGTGAAGATATTCAAAACCTGCCTAGATACAATCCCGTGCAATATGCTCTAGGTGACCCTGCTTGAGAAGAGAGTTGGACTAGATGATCTTGAAGATCTTTTCCAAACATAATGATTCTATGAGTTCTATGATCTCCAGATCTCCCTTCCAACCTCAATCATTCTGTGGGTCACCAGTAGCAAAAAAGCGAGCATCTCACAAATACTCTGAGCACCTTCCCCAGGTCACTCAGCATCTTGCAACTGCTACATAGTGCCTAAAATTGGGAACCTGTGCAAAAATGACAAGTCAAAATGCATCACCTTCACGGAAATCTGAGTAAATACGTGTGGAAGAGAAACCTTTTATACTTACCCAACCAATACACAAGTCAGGGATGCTTGTGGTTGAGCATACATTTCCTAGGTCTTTAAAAAGTCTGTAGATGGGATGATGTCATCATATGACAAGCAATGGGGAAACAGTCCTCTCAGGTAGCATTATACAATAGTCCTCCAACAAAGAACGGACAATACTAAAATAATTTATGGACTTTCTATCCTTTTGTTCTTAATAAACAGATCTTGTACTTGAACAAGAATATGATGAAATTAACTGTGTTCTTTAGCTCATTTGATGATTAATTCATTGGCTTGGGGTAGATATTGAGAATCTCTTACTCTACCTCTTGCTTAAATCATCTGTATAAATTTCAAAGCAGAACCACTAAAGAACTGTTACCAAATTTGCTTCTGAAACTGCGATGACAAAGCTTTAATGAGCTATCTTGAAAACAGCTAATCATACAGTCTTGACAACCTCAAGCTCCCGAGCTTTCTTCTTTATTTTTTTTTCTTTTTCTCTCTAGCCAGTAACAAACTCTTCTGTAACAGATGCAGGCATACTTATTTAAAGGAAATTAAGGTATAGATACATTCTTTGAAGTGACTTTTTTTCAATCTACCCTTAAATGCTCACATGTTTTAATTAGATTGGAAATGTACAGGAAGCCTCAAGAGTAGGCAGGAGGTTTAAGCAAGTCACTGTAGCCAGTTGTGGAGACTCATCTCGCTTTCTGTATCAGAAGATCTGTAGAAGTAGATCTGTAGAAGTCTATGTCCAAGATAATTGTTGATGCAAAGAGCTCAAAAGGACACAAAGTTCATGGGTTCAAAAAGAGACTTGACAATTATATTTCCATTACTAATTGGACAAAGCACAACTGATTCAGGAAATATGAAAGGCTGGACACAGCCAGAGATTTGGACATTATCTGGGGGAAGTGTGATACAGCTCGTCCCATCTTGGTATCTCTCCACGGCCACTGTTGGAGCCTGGGTCCTTGGTAGACTGTCTTAAGTTATTAAACAAAATTGAAAAGACGCTTGAAAGACACTTTTCTATGGTAGAAAAATGTGACATTACTATAGAGACAATAATGGGAGATATAGGGTTTAACTTGAGACTTAGTGCAGCTAATGCAGAAATAACCCTCAGCCGGTGTAAATCTTTTTGAAGGAGCTTCATTAGTTTATCCCAGCTTTGTGTAACATAGATAAAAATACGCTGCTTAAAACAATTACTGTTCTGAACTACATTAAGCAGATGAATATATTTAACAAATTACTTGAATCATGGCTTTGGAATCCTCAGTAAACATTTAAAATCATTAATGGAAATGCTCTTTACTTCTGGATAAAAATTACTAAAAGGGCTGACTCTGAAATATTTAGAAAGCTTGGTTTGTATTAATGTTTAAAGATTGGATTCTTATTCCAAACTTTTGGAATATTTTTGGGCAGTAAATTGTAGGTGAAAAAGCTTTCCCATGTGGTTTGTAGGCCTTATGCTTGGCAGTGTTATAATTACCATAGGAAGAGCTTTTTCTCATGGCATTTAGGCTTCCGGTCACAAGCATAGCCTGGAAGTACAGAGGCGTGGGAAATTAAGTAATAAGGGGAAACAGTTAACCAAAATTCAGTGAAGAGGGTTTGAATTCACTAGAAGTTATGGGAAGGTCAGTCTTAATGTATCCAGCTCCCTTCTCTCATGCCTACTAACAAGTTACAGGAGTAGGTCAACAAATCTAAGCATATAAAAAGAGACTAAAACATCTCAGATCTTTCCTTTTGCCAGCTGAGGATTTTTCTGCCATTCTGTAGTGTCTACACTAGGTGAGACAAACTGACTCCTCTGTGTGCTAATATACAGCCCTTAATGCTTCATTAACCTTAACCATGCTCCCACCATCCCGCAGCTATAATCCCTTGGCAGGGCAATCATCACTTCTGCACATTTTCTTGCGAGAAGATTCATTTTATCCTTGTTGATACTCTTGATACATTCAAAGTTTGCCATAGAATATCTTTTCAACACAGACTCTTTTTTTTTTTTTTTTTTTTTTTTGGGTCTTCCCTTCATGATCTCCCACCTCTGTCTTTTACTCGGGAGGAAAATAACCTCATAGAGTCATAGATTCATTATGGTTGGAAAAGACCTTCAAGATCATCGAGTACAATCATAAGCCCTTCGACACCCTGACTGATAAACTATGTCCCTAAATGCCTCATCTACACGCTATTTGAACACTGCCAGGGACGGTGACTCCACCGCTTCCCTGGGCAGCCTGTTCCAATGCTTCACCACTCTTTCCATGTAGAAATTCTTCCTAACATCTAACCTGAACCTCCTCTGGAGCAACTTGAGGCCATTTGCTCTTGTCCTGTCTGTAGCTATTATGGAGAAGAGATCCACCCCTGCCTCACAACAACCTCCTTTCAGGTAGTTGTAGAGAGCGATATGCTAGGAGATAGCTCAGGGTTGATTGCAGTTCAATTGAAACTTAAAATAAAAAGTGCAAAATCTTCAGCTTTATAGTCACTTTATAATTTAAAGCCATTTAGCAAGTTTGAATTTTTAAGCTGAGTTGGGAGGCCATGCAAGTAGAGACCTGTGTGTTAGGTTATTCCTCAGCATCCTCTTCTTGATGGCATGGGCCTACTTTCCTATTTGTTTGAAAAAAATCATTCATATGGAGAAGTGAGACATCTCCTTTTTTTTTTTTTGTCTGGGGGGAGTTAATTTCACCTTAAAACATTGACAGCTTCTTTTGTTCTGTGGGGAGTAAGACTTTATCAGCATTTGGTAAGGGAATAAAGCCAACTGAGTAATGACAGAGAGAATTAGCACTTATCTCTTTTTCAAAAATATATTATATTCAGAAAAAAAATAGGGAAAGCTCTTTGGTGTGAAAGATTCAAGTCTCATGAAACTGGTTCAAATACCAAATGAGTCCATCTCATGAGTGAGGTGAGAGAGTGAAAGCTAAAAGGGTCATTTCAGTAGAACTGACCAGACTTGGGGTCATATTCAGTAGGATCTTTTTAGTATAATTAAATCAGATCCTGTTGTGCCTTGGGCTTTCACATATGGGAGACAGCCTATTTCTGTTTCATCCTCAAGCTGTTGAAATCAGCCTAAATTCCTGAACTGTGAACTTCTGGCCCAAGAAAAAGGAAAGAGGTGGCACAGTATATCATAAATCAAATAACTGCATATGGAAGGAACTTTTCATTAAAAATGTCTACCAGATATATGGACTTTGGTGTCAAAGCATCCCTGTTAATCTGCTTATCCTTGCAAACATCCAGGAGATTTTACCACCAACTGAGGAATACAGGGATTAAAAGACTTTCCCAAAGTCATATAGGAAGTCTGTGGCAGAGCAAGGAAATGAACTTCAGTGTCCTGAATTCTTGACTACTTTCATAAGCACTTTCTGCCTGCAAAATAAATCTTACGTGAGAAACAAAATTTTCGTTTGCATTTTGAGACTCATTGGGAGCCCAGATCAATATGTTTGGTAGGACTACTGTAAATTTTCTCCAAAGCTCTTCTGACTGAGAAAGTGGAAAAATAAAGTAGGTCTTTTATATAACCGTGTCAAGAGGCAACTCACACAGCAGCCAAGCCTTTCAAGGAAAGTGGATTTCCCTTGTGTGTTCTGGCTTATAAACCCCGTCTCCTTTATTTTAGGAATATGATTGTCACACCTTCCAAACAACACAAGAAGCCAACTGCAACTGTCAGCGTCCTGTGTGGCTGCGAATGATTTGGGCCAATGCAAGGAAAGAAAAGTTGGTATCAAATTAATGAAAAAGAAAGGCAGAAATACATAGCATACAGGTTCGCTCACAACATTCTCTTTGGATAAGAATCATCTAATTTGTTGGATACATAAAAATGAGGCATTTTGAATGAGGCATTTTGTCTCTGTGATCTCTCTAATCAAAGGAGAGAAGGCCTTCCAGATGCTGATTCAGTCTTCCTGAGATAGGTTTCTAAAATAAATATGATGACTCATTCTCTAACAGCTCCTGTCTCCATCCACTAAGTATAGATGAGCTTACAGCAGGCACATAACTTTGGTGACTAAAATCAGATGACAGAAAACACAAACATCATTTTTTTTGATGTACATGCTACTTACAAAGCTTTTTCTAAGATATGTAGGTAGGGGAGTTAAGGCACCTCCCTATTCCTTTTCCCTGATTGGTTCAGATGTTCATCTGCATATATTGCCCAAGATTTGTGAAAAAAAAAAAAGAAAACTCATCAAGGAACTAGTTCTGAAAACTTTAAATTATGCAGGGGATGTGCATTTTCCTAATCAGAAAGACCATTTCTTGGATGTATGCAAAGCTAAACTTCCTGATAAAAATAAAATCTCTTGAATAGTCCATCTGTGTTTCTTCTTCAGAGCCATCTGAAGAAGAACATCAGTCATACAATAAAGGAAATTGATAAACATGAAGTCTAGTCAGAATCCTTGCTGAAAGGCACTCTGTTGCAGACAGAGCAGATTCCCTGTCTACGCGAGGTAAGCGGCGTACCTACACTATCTCGCTAGGCAGTAGGCCGTCAGCTGTAGGTCCCTGGCACCTTATGTGCGGCTAGAGGACCTCAGCAGAGCACATTCCCTGATACAATGCCTGGAGAGCACAGATGCTGGCTCAAGAGGAAACCACTGGATAGATCTTCTCCAGCCAAAAAGTGCCTCCATCTGCTAAGCAGGTGTGACAAACAAAACCATCCCTGCTTAAGAGCAAACGAGCTGTGTCATGTCCGGTAAGCTAAGTGGATAAATTTCTCCCTAAAGAGGTAGAGCCACATTGGTGGTGACCACCTGGGCCAACACAACAGTGCCCCATTTTGGGGGCTAGACACAGGGCCCATAGCAGAGAGAGGTGGGGGGGTCACAAGCCAATTTGCATAAACTAATTTTGTTCCATCCTCTTACTGCTAAGGTTTGAAAATAATTCCTTGACAGGGCAGAGGCAACCACAAGGTGCCACTGTCACACCTGGGACATCTGTGCACTTGGTTCCCCTTTGCGGCTATCTGGAGGAGGTGGCACAGCTAATGCAGAAACCTGCTGTAACTGAGAGAGTCATAGTTACTCCCACCACTCTTTACTCCCATAAGAGAGTTCTTTTTGGCCAAACATTCCATCAATGAAAGGAAGCAGTTGCCTCTAATTTCCTCTCCCTGTCCAATAGTTATTTTCTTCTATCCTCAAGTCAAATTTCACTTAACCCTAATCTTTTTAAGTGGACAGTAAGTGCATTTTTCACTTCATACTATTTTTTCAATTGAAAGATTAGAGAAGGAATATTTTACCACTGTACTGTGTAACATTTGACATAACTATACATGCGTATTTCTCAGGGAGTCACCTTCACATTCAAATGACAACAAGAACATCAGGAAGCTAAAGAATCTGTTTCTTCTTCGAACTATAGTCCCGAAATAATTTAGAAATTCTACCAGTCAAAATGTCAGCATTACACTGATACGCAAGTGATGCAGGATAATCAGGTTATGAGTTTGAGTATACGTAGTGCATGAACCAATGCATGTGGACATATGTAGCTAAAGAACAAACAATGTCTACATAGGTAAAGTAAATAACAGGTCTAAACAGATAACACAGTACCTACAAAGCAAGAGTCTAGCTACTCAACATGAACACCCAGTTTATACCCTCTCACACTAGCAGTCTCCTTCCTGCTTTGAAAGCATGTATGTTTTTGTAGGGCCCTAAAGTTAAAATAATCCTTGAGCAAACTCCTGTAGAAATGTGCTAAGGAAAACTTTGATTCTTCCAGTTTCATTTCCAGAGATAACTGAAAAAAAAATCACAGACTTTTCACAACAGTGGTAATCTGGTAATTGTAAAATAATTATATTGTTCTTTGCTATTAGTTGTTTATGTTGTAATAGCTCTCACTTCTATCTCTGCTGATATTTTTACTTTGCGTACATTTTTTTTACTTCCTTTATTAACTGCTCTAGTGAACTAGTGCAGCTTCTTCCAGGAGAGTAGCATCGGGAGCCATCAACCCATCTCTGATTTACTCAATGGTCAAGCTATTGACCCCAAGACATTCTCCAACTTCAGAATTTGCTGATGGCCATGCAAGAGGTACACTCAGATCATTGGGAAAGACCAGAAGAGGAATCCTGCTTAAAATAGCAGATGATGATATAGATTGTCTAGCATCTGATTTTTAATTAGGTCAACTTAATAGTACCAGTGATGTCTGATTAAAGTCATAAAGTGATTATGTCTTGCAGTTGAGGAACACCTTGCCCTGGCTTTGCTAGTGTAACCCAGTCTGGAACTACTTCAGATTCTGACCTATTATTCATTCTGTAATACTTCTCAGTCTTTTACTTAGACTGTATACCTCTTTGCAGTGAACGTCAATCTCAGCCCACATCTTCTGTCTGTTGTTCCTGTTTTTCAGCTCCCATCCACTACCTGCTAATTCAGTGAAACACTGATGCAATTATATGAGGACACTTCTTTTTCCCTTGTGGTCTCATTTAGACCAAGCAGCACTCAATTACTTGCTCTGCAGCATCAGAGATTAAAATGAAACATTCCAATGCTAAAAAGAGTTGGTAAATGCATGATGTATTATAGAGACTTGTATTTTTTCATTAGGAAAGCAACAGGTTGATGTGTTCATCCTTTTCAGTGACAATAAAATACATGCTATTTCTTTAGACAATTATTTACCAGCAGCTATTAAAGTTAAATGTATTTTTATCTACAAGAACAGATAATTTGTAACCAAAAATATTAAGACAATTGCCCACTGAGATTCTAAACCATTTTTACGTTGTTTTTAAGAAAGATTAGGCCATCAGAAAAATGTGCAAAATTGAAAGAAAACAAACATTGATATTAGTTAGGAAGTCGGGGCAAAAATAAGACGGTGAGGCTGACATTGACCTTAGGCTATGGGACACTATCCATAAAGAAGAAACTGTAAGATCAAGGTGAAATATACGTCATGTTAAAAGCTTGTTTTTTCTTGTTATTTTTATTTCCTTTCTTGTCAAGACTAAAACAGATAAAACAGACAGATAAAAATACAAAGATAAAGTTATTTTAATATAGCATTTTTAGCACTCTGTAAAGCATTTGATGTAGTCCTGTGTGGCATTCCAAAAGGAAAAAGAAATTAGTAATGGTAGAAAAAGTGACCATCAGTGTAGTTCATGATAAATATATCAAACGTTAAGACATTACAGCAATTAAATGTATCCAAAGGGGTTCATTGTACAGAGCTGTTTCTACTGTCATCCCATAGGCTTTTGTTTCTGGTTGAATGCTATTCAGGATCTTTATCAAGGATCTCAAAGGGTGTATGATAAGCAATAAGTAGTAAAATTTAAAAATAATATTAAAAACTATTGGAACTGATGTGTTGTCAGGGAGAAGTCGTATTAAACTGGATCCAAGTGGTTACAGATCTCATGGTGAAATGGACTTAAAACTTCTGAAGAAATGGACACCATGACTATAAAATGAGAAAGTGGGGTTGCAAAGTAGCAGCTCTTAAAAAAACATTGTGGATTATTGCTAATAGTCACTTGTGAGCATCTGGTGAGATGTTACGACTGTCATGGTAACATAATGTTAGGTTACAAATACTGAGTAGAAAAAGAACATGAATATTATCCCTGCATCTGGGACCAAGGAAGGCATTCATGCTGTAACCTATCCAGTCTGATATCTACACCTCCAAAATGTTGTTAAAAAAAAAGGAAAGCATTGAAAGAGCTTTAAAAAAAAAGATCTCAAAAATGACTGCAAATACATGGCTCACAGTTTGAGACAGGTTTAGATCGAGATGAAAATAATTTCTGAATATTCGTAGTTTTCTAATCTAAGAAACAAAAGTACAGACAAGAATCTGTGACGGGAAGTCACAGTTAGACATAATCCAAATTAGATGTGAGCAAACGTGCTTTCTCTATCAGTTGGACTCTTGAAATCAAATCTAGATTTAGACACAGAGAATCAGCCAGCTGTAACTCTGTTGCTGGGGTAGGAATATCTGGGTAATATGCTGTGCAGATGCTTATCCTGAGTAAGAGTTAGACTAAATTATAATTGTGTTACCTGGTTTTAGAAACGTGTGAAAAAATCCAGTTCAAATGTTATGGAAAACCAGTTGTGTATTTCCACTTCTCCATACTGAAGCGCAGTCTGCAGATTTAGATATGCAAAATACTTAGGGGAGGAAGGTACCCCACTGGATTGCTTATACTCACTCTACCTGTGGCAGACCTGAAAGAGGTTTTAATGTGCATTAAAATTATTCCGTAGGCAGTTATATACTGTGAAGTTAAAACATTTCCTTTCTTCCACCTCCCTGCCCCCTGAGACCTAAGGCTTTCATTTACAGTAGAAAAATGGAGCCAGTAAATCTACACTGTTCTATAAACATGGCAGCACAATGTCTGTTAAAATTCTGTGCAATTTCTTGTAATCATATCTAAGAAAAATTTACATAAACATTATGAGCTGCTCCTGGGCAATGATTTTTTGTCAACCTATAGTGATTAGCTCTGCCATTGGCATTGCCAGGACAAAATTCTCTCAGCGCCACAGGGAAGAATTTCTTCAGATTTCTTTTTAAACAGACTCACAGGTCATATTGACCCCTGCAGCCTACTGGATTTTTTTTTTTTTTTTTTAAATCTTCTCTCTAGCCATGCAGTTTGACTCTTCAGATGGAAATTAAAACAATTTCAAGAATGAATAGTTTTTAGCCTGTTTCTAAAAATAGCCCTGATCTTCGGCAGGGGATGTGATTCCTCAGCCATGTGCAACAAAGATGACCTCTTTGTCAGGTCTAGTCTGCAGCAGGAGGTGTCTGCGCCTGGTCTACTTTTACATTGGTTCAAAAATAAACACCAAGTTCCTCTGGCTGGCCTCCCTCACCAAATGCAGGCATGGAACATTCTGTACAAGGACGTACTCACAATCATTTGAGGGGCCAACTCTAATGAAGTTAATTAATGTATCAACAACGTGTGCTAAATATTAATGCTTTTCTAATGTTCGTGGGTTGTACAGCTATGGATTATGTTATTGCACAGTAAACATAGTACCGTGTATTTGGGATATCCTACGGACGTGAGCTGAAAGAGAATGCATTTATTTTTGCAAAATGGAGCCTTTGTGCTCAGATCTGAAACTTACGTAACATGCCAGGGACACCAGAATATATCACCTACTTCTCTAAAAGCATTTGAATAAACCAGAAATGTGCATAACATTTTACAGGAAAAATTATCCCTATAAACAAAAAGTCGCTTGAGCCCTATAGGAATTACATCTTTTGGAAAAACAAACACAGGGAAGGGAAAAAAATTAAAGCTGAAGCAACATGAAAGTCATTAAAATGTGGGCATATGTTGAAGATTAACCCCTGTTTTAACTATCATCTTTTATATCCAGGAATTATAAAAGCTACATCAGAGTGCAAGGATATTCAGAGAATTAACTATCAGGTAAAGAGTAAGCTCTCATTTCCGGCAATGTTGAAGTGTTAAAATGGGGATAAAACAAAAGTGTACACTAGGATGTGTTTTCTCTGTGAGACAGTTGTGCAGGGTTGCTAGGGTAAGAATTTAGACCTATGTCTTTGACCTTGAAGTAGCTCAGACACCAGGAAAATTAATGAAGTTACAAGAACTGCACACAATTCACCCTGTCCCAGCTATATTACCATACAGTGATTAGTGTTTTGAAAGACAGGGAATAACACTTCTGAAAACGCCTTGGCTAGAGTGATCATTTGGGCTGAGGAGAGAACTATCAGAAGATTCACAGTGCAGTGTCTCTCTGAAATTGCCAGTTGAATTGGTCTCCATCTCACTGGGCGAAGAGATAAAAGTTATTTGGGACATAGAGCAGGATCTAAAATCAGAGTAGCAGCTCATACATTGGGCCATTTTTTTGTGGTGCTAGCTGCTTTAAAACAAATGGTAACACCAAAAAGTTGTTTAGTTCTTATTGTAAGGAACTTGTTTCCACACACTCGCAGGAGCAGAGTGAAACAACAGTTTGGGGAACCCAAACAACACCGTATCCCAGCTACAACTAGACCCATCACCAAGGAGCACTCAGCTCATGAAGACTCATCTCCACATTAGGCCCAACAAAACGTGAGGTAACCCCAATAACCCACTTAGAGACATGGGATACTGCAATACATAATTTAGTGGCCATGCCATGAACCTCATGAGCACAGTCTGTCCTGACGTCTTGTTAAAGTCTCTTTCGGAGGGTCTCTATTCTGCATGTGTGTGTTTATGCAGGTCGAGGTGCCAGCATCTGGAGCTGGGACTACAGGTCTTGGGGGCTTGTGTACTTCTGATGACAGCAACAGGAGTGAGTGAGAGTGCCACATGCCAGTACGTGATTGCTAGTGAGTATCGAGCTGGACTAGCCAGCAAGTAGGTCAAATGGCCTAGGACTCAAGGCTGTGCATGTGTCTCTGACGGTAAGGCACCTGGAGGGGTTGCCTACCAAAGGGAGCAGAAGATTTGAGTGAGCAATGCATATTTCTGTCTGTGTTGATCGCTGTGGCCAGCTATGCGTGCACATTTGCATGTGTATGTGTGTATATGTTGCATATGTGTCCTTGTTGGCAATCGCATTTGGCAGCTCCCTAATACTTCGGATTTCTCATGTGCCTTCTCATGTGCCTCATGTGCCCTGTTGCCAGAACAAGGAGGGAATTATGGAGCCCATGGCTCTCTAAGGTTTGAGCTTAATTCCAAAAAAAAGCAACGAATGTGATTAAAGCCATGACAGGTGTTTATGCAATGAGAGATTCAAGAAAAGGTGAGGCTGGTCTTGGTAAAGATAGTGCAGCCACAGCTGCACACTGTCAAAATTTGGATGCGCAAGAATAATGCTTATCTTTTCTGAGAATACAGGGACAAGAAGACATCAGCTGAATATGAAATGCAATCCCTTGTCAAGTAGATCCATGAGGAGCCAAAACACAGTTCCATGGGTATCCAAGAGTCACAGTATGTTATTGAGGGCAAGTGTTTAGTGAAGAGAAAAAATTAAAAGGATAAGAGATTAAGATTAAATGCAGATTCTCAGTCTTCAGGGTGTAAAAGCAAACCTCTGACTACCTGAAGTCAGAGTGTTTTATCTCTTAACCTATTACTCCATAATTTTCCTTTAGGAGATTTCTTGATTTGCTCTCAGGACTATCCAGCACAGGAACTGTGAGAAGGAAGAGCAACCCTAAATGCAGGTGTCAAGGTATCTGTTTCCTTTGTCACTATTTAAATATAACAGAAGTCATACCAGTGCCTCATTTTGTGGAGTGCTGATTAAGTAGATAATTTGATTATGAATTTTATTGGAAAGGCAGACATTAGGAATGTGGAGAAGTACTCAGAAGAGTAAGCGCAAATGGAGATGTGTTATTCAGTGATCTGCTGACTCTTGCTAAGTTCACTTCTTTAGTAAAAAGTAATGGATAATGAACATTAAGATGATGGAATATTGCTAAGTGGCCCTGGAAATGGAAGAACTGCAACCATCTGTCTTGTTCCTCTTAGAGCAAATATTGTGTCTACCATATGAAAAACATTCAGTAGTAAAGATTAGCATCATCTAAGCATTTGTATACATCTGGGAGAATGATTCCTTTCGCTAACACACAATTCTACTGTGACATTATGTTTGTGGTTTGATTTTTTGCAAACTTGTGGTTTTCCCATTTGTAAGAGATGGTAGCTGTCTTCCTTTCTTCAGGTTTTTCTGAGGTTAAAAAAAAAGATGTCATGTGAGGCGTTAAATAGCTGTGCTAGCAAGAATGATCCAAGCAGGTAGGTAAAACGACACTCTGCGTACAAAGGAATATTTTTGCTAGAGAACTTTTCAGAAGCTGGGATTTGGAGAGATTAAACAGATATAAAACAATCTTTTTCATTGTTGGCTGTTCTTTTGTACTTTTTCTCACCATTTTTTCCAATTAGTGGTTCTATTTATGTCCATGTTGCCTGTCTTCTCCTTTCCATTTCTCCTAACATTGAAGCCAGTGTTACATAAGCATTTGAGCCAGAAATGCCAGATGCAAACCTCTTCAAAGACTGGAAGACATGGGGAGAGTGGATGAGTTTTGGCTCCCAGAATATAATTTCATGTAAAGATTCAAATTTCCACATGATTTGGGACCATGCAGTTGTGAGACTCCTCTTCAAGCTCATCTCTGCATTCATAAGATGGAATTAATGACTTTAAATTCTTTGCACAGCACTAAATGGATATCACCATAATCTCCATGTTACGACTTCCCTGCAGTTTGCTGCAGACAAAACTAGTTCAGGAGTAGCAGAGACCTTTAAAAAGCAGCATGACATTTTGGTAACAGAAAACCTGAAAAATGTATGTCTTGAAGAAGCTTTTTTAAATTCTGTGCAAATCCCTGTGTAGTGATGACTTAGGGCCAGGTTCTCATGCTGTCTCCTTAACAGCAGGCACAATTTTGCACATAAATATTCTAACCCTGAGATTTTAATGTACTAATGATTCTAATGTGTGAGGATTCATTGTGAATAAGACAACTACAGTGACTTCTAAGCTCTGAATTTGGATGTGGAAAAAATAACAAAGCAGAAGCAAAAACAAAGAAAAGAAATGGAGTCTGTCTTGGAGTCTTCCTAAAAATCCATGCAAGAATAGAGTTCTGCATGCTGTTCATGACTAGCACAAGCAGCAGATAGATGAGTGGCTTGGAGACACGAAGAGTAAGTAAGTGCATTAGAGAAAGTGCCAGCCTACCAGTTGGGATTTCAATTGCCTGTGATAAATAATGCTTCCTATCTCTTTTGGTCTGGCCTGAGTGCTGCCTTAGAGACTCTAAATGGAAACTTAGGGACCAAACATTGTAGGACTGGTAATGAATGCATTTTCCACCCAGTAAGCCTCTTGAGATTTGTGATTATCACTGGATCAAAAAAACATGCCTTCAGGACAAACCATGCTCTCTTCACCAAAAGATATATAGCATGCAGACCATGATATTAACAAAGGGAGAAACAGCTTCCTATTTTCCTTACAAGTGTTATTCAGTTCTCCTCAGCCTTAATGTCTTCATTTTTTTTCTTCTGCGAAAATACTCTTTCCACGTATCTCATTCTGCATTCCCCTTTTTTCCCCCTTCCCAGCTGCTAATGCCAGCACCCTCAGCCTCCCCATCATATTATCTAAGTACACACATTATGTGTGTACTTAGACACATATATGATGGTCAACCTGTGAAATTCAGCCCAGGCTTGTCCAAGCAGTTTATCTTCCTTGTTTTCCTCTTTCACCACCACTGATTATTATGTAAGGGGACAGTGTTTGCTACTCCTCTAAAAGAAATATGCTGTAAAATTCCAGCTGTGAGCATGTGCAGCCAGGCTTTTGAGGACAAAAGTGGTAGTTTCCCATTCTCAGAGTTCTTGGAGTGCTGAATAAAAAGGTTGAAAGACCAAAATGACACAGTGTTTATGCCAAGCAAACCATTTCAACTGTTTGGTTTGAGTCAGGTGCACTGACTCAGCAACAGACCGTTCTTCTTACATGGCCAAAGAGCTGAACTACAGCCACCATCTGAGAGAGAATCATGATGCCACACTTTCTTTCCCTGCGCTGTGGAATAGGTAATACTGCTCCCTTAGACTATGAAGACCTAATTTACCCATCCCTTGCTACACAGTTTGTGCTAGTCTCTCAGCAGTACAGTATGGTCTGGAGTGAATTATTTGCTGTTCTGATTTGCAACAGAACCTGAATTAACTCAGTAAGTGACCTGAAGCTTATGCTTTTTAATCTGTTCAAATACATATATCATCTGCTGAAAAACTTTTAGCAAGTGGGAAACACCAAAAAGGGGAAGGTTCCCAGATGTTGGAATGATGGAACCTTGAGGGAGAAAGAAAAAAAAAAAAAAAAAGTTATTTAGGCCTGAATGTGTGTTGCAGATGTCATTTGGTTGTATAGGTTTTATTCAAAACATTAAAGTCAAAGAGAATCTTTATATTGTCTTGGATGGGGTTTGGATGAAACCAATGGATATAGAGGGGTCGTTAGTGACAGTTAGCCTGAGCAAAAATGGTAGTAAGTCACTGAAATTTGACTATTATGTATAGGAGATTTTTAAGCAGAATATTCATGAAAATTTTTTGCATCTATACTTATGCCGCGTGCCGTGTGCTACTCCAGAATGGTGCACAGCACTCTGTTCCTTTTATTGCTGTTGCATGAGCAACAAGCTGGATAGGGAGAAAAGCCCTTTTCCGGATGGATTTCCCCTTTAGCACAGCTTTATGTGCTTCTATAATATGAAACAGTCTTTTCTATTTCTGTTAAAGCTCTCGAGGCTTGGATTTCCCCCAGAATTTTTGATTAACAGCTGAGTCTAAATCAGAGCTGCCTGGGGTCTCCTTTGCCTTACTGACACATCGTAATATCCTTTCATCTGCTATTCCAAGCCAGTTCCTTGTTCTCTCAAGCAGCTCACCCCCTCTGAGAGAGAGCATGTCAATCCCTCTCCCTTGCTGTTATAGCTTTACTGAGCTGTTTCAAAGCTGGACTTCCACCACTGTGGAGAAAACCTCTTTGACTGACTCAGGACTGGACTACAAAGGCCACTAGAATGGATTCCAGGACAGAAGATGGATTATGCTAGAGGTGACCAGCTTCTGTTTACTTGGTCCCACTTTGGGTTTGACACAAGTTGTTCAGGGGCTAAACCTGAACACCTCCATTTACACAGCACCTTATCTAAACTAAAACATTCTCACTACAACAGCTACGGCCTACACATTGCTCCTTGCAACCAAACACATAGAGAAAAGCCCTTTAAGTAGCTGGACTGATGAAGAGATTGAATTCCAGCAGCTGAAAAAGGGAGGGACTGACATTGATAGAGGTAATTTTTGATCAGTACTGGGCTGCCATGAAACATGAAACCATCCTCAAGCTAAATGAATCACAGCAGGTTTTTTTTTTTTTTTTTCTATTTCTTGTGACTTAGTATAGTTTGCCTGAACTTAAAATGTAAATGGTAAAAATGCTGAATGCTAAAAATGGTAAGATTGCAAGTGCATTATCTGTACAAGTAGGAGTGCAGTCAGGAAAGCCAAAATTCAGCTGGAGTTGAGGCTAGCCAGGGAGGCAAAGGACAGAGAGAAAGGTTTCTGTAAGTTCACTGGTAGAAAAAGAAAGGCTAAGGAGAGTACAGACCCATCATAGGCATGGGACTTGGTCACAGGCAACAGGGAAAAAGATGAGACACTGAATACCTTTTTTTTGGCCTCAGGTTTCACAGGTATGGCTTGTCCTGAGGCCTTTCTGAGATCCCTGAGCTGCCTAGAGATGTCTGTGGGAGTGCCCACAGTAGAAGTAGGGATCAGTTTACCCATCTGGACATTACACAAGTCCATAGGACTGGATGGGATGTGTCTAAGGGTGCTGAAGGAGCTGGGCAGTGTCTTCATAGGGATCATCTATATTGTTTTTGAAAGCTTAGACAGTCAGGGGAGGTTTCTAGGGAGAGGTAAAAAGCAGATATTGCACCCATCTCCAGGAAGGGCAAGAAGGAGAATCCATGGAACAGCATGTTGATCAAATTAACCTTAGTCCCTGGGAAGAGTGTGAAACAAATCCTCTTAGAAGCCATTTTTAAGCACATGAAGGACAAGAAGGTGATAGTGAGTAGTCAGTATGGACTTATCTAGGGCAAAGCATATCTTATCAACCTCATATTGTTTTCTTTGATGAGGTGTTGTGGACAAGGGGAGGGCCCTTGAATACCTTGATTTTAACAAGATCTTTGGCATTGTCTTGCACAGTCTCCTTATCACCAGATTGGTGAGATATGGGCTGGATAAATGGAGTGGAGATTCAACAAGAGCAAGAACAAGGTCTTGCCTCTGGGAAGTAATAACCCTGTTAAGTGATAAAGTTAAATGATGCAGGCTGGCTGTCTAGAAAGCAGCTCTGCCGAAGAGCATTGGGGGATCCAAGTGGACAACAGGTTGAACACCATTGAGCAGTGTGCCCTTGCAGCAGAGAAGGCCGACCACATCCTGGGTGTTATTGGTAGCAGTGTAGCCAGCAGGTCCAGAGAAGTGATCCGCCCCTTCTATTCAGTATTTATGAGACTGCAGCTGGAGTACTGTGTCCTACTTGGATTGTCCAGTAACGGAAGTTTAGTGACACCTTGGTGAAGTGGAGGGTTGCTAAGTTGGTCATGCGGCTGCAGCACATGGCATATGAGGAGGAGCTGTGGGTGCACAGCTGCTTCTCTGCAGCCTGGAGAAGGGAAGGAGAAGGGCTGAACTTACTGCTTTTCGCAAATATCTGAATGTAGAGTTGGACTTTTCTTGGAGGATGATAGGCAAGAGGCACAAATTGGATCCTGGAAAATTCCAGTTAGATATTAGGAAATGATGTTTTTATCAGGAGGCTGTCTGAATACATCTACACCTGCCCAGGAGGAGGTGGAAATAGACAACCTCTGCAGGGTCCCTTCCAAACTATGCTATGATTCTATGAATCCATTACCCTGAAATTGACTATTCCTGCACAGTTTTTCTTCATAATAGTTCTATGGACCACAGAATTTCACTTAAAAGAGAAGATCGTGAGCTCTATGTCCAATAATCCTCAGAAAAAGAACCTAGAAAAGTTAAGGAGATTGTTTAATATACGTTGATTGGGGTTACTTGCCACGCAAAATTTAACTTTGTATAACTAGGGTATGTTCATCTAAATATTATATGCTGTTTATTTTTGTTTCAAATGTGGAAAAAAAAAAGAGAAGCTGATGTTGTTCTAAGTGCCATGCAATTTGCCATCTTGCTTTAGAAAAAAAAAAATAGAAAGAAGGCTTTGAAATCTAAACCCCAGGGGTTACCTCCATATTCATTTTGAATAAGTGTGTGTAATGCTATAACTTCAGGTTTATACTCTGTTGACATTCTCAGGAGACTCTCACTCCTTCGAATAACAGTGGTGTTTAATAAGACTAAGGAAAGACTCTCTTCCTCTGAAAAAACAGCAGGATTTTTAGGCTTCATACTTCTTGCGCTGTTGCTAAGGCTAAATCCATCATTCTTCTTTAGCTCTCATTTGCGCCAAACCCCCCCCCTCAATAGTAATTACTGACAAATATCTACAGGCTTTTAATATTATTATCCAAAGCCTTTCATTTTTCCACTTCTTTTTTGGCAATATTTTGTTTATTTTTCACTTGATAGATAAATCTCATAGACAAATTATGGAGATATTTGTGAGATAAAGCTGAACAAGATTTAAGCTTCTACTATTCTCTCTACTCTAGCCTTTTTTTTTGGATCTAGGATATCAGACGGTGACAGTTCCTTAGTTCCTTGAACAACATACCAGAAAATTTCCCTTTGCACTGCTCATTTCTGAGGGACAAAATGGACTTTGGTTGCTCTAAGGAAAGCCAAGACCTTCCCAGATATAGAGCCATTATAGAAAACCTACTGAATATGTCACCCAGATGAAGTGACCTGGAGACAACAGCGGGTAAGACTGGAAACAGAAAGGAGTTAAAATGTGTGGACCACCATCACCAGTGAAGAGACTAATTTGAAAGACCACTTGTGCCAAAATAATTTAAGCATCTAAGCTACTCTAAAAGTCTCCCAAACTGAACCCTGTATTCTTTTAAGCACCAGTTCAAGTGGAGAAATATAAAGATGAAGGAAGAAGTTATCTTCCTTCCTCTCTACCAACGCAAGCTCTGTCTTGAGTACAACTCAGTCAATCCCAGAACTGTTATCTCCATTGCATGCTTTTCCAGAATGTCAGATTTATGTTTTCAGTGATGCTTCCCACATTTTCTGGCATTTTCACTTAAGTATACCTAAGTTAATAAAAATTCTGCAGCATATGTAGGACACATCTTTCCATCTTTCTCTAGTGAGTCTTGGAAGCTTCAGGGATTTCATTAATAAATCTGTAATTTATAATTACACATTTCCTTTTAGACAAAAAAACACTATGAGGTAATTGACTTCAACCATCAGCTAGCTCAAATTATCTGGAATGTAAACAACAGAGACATGGGACAAAACTGCGGAAAGGAAAAGAAGAGTGAGCATTACTGTAGTCTTAAATTTTGCCCGAGTATGTAAACAAAAACATTTTTTTTTTTTTTAAGGAAAAGTTTGACTTCTCACTTCCTATTTAATACTTCCATTACATAATGTAAATATGTCAAAACATCTCCAGATTCCTTCATGTTGAAAATCAGGTTATTCTTAAACAAAGTTTGTGTGTGTCCTTCTCTGGCAGCTACTGATTAAATGTCACTCTTTTAAACACCATTTCTAGAACCTGCTTTTATACTTTGCCAGATGAAGTCACAAATGCTTCCTGTTAAAGCTAGGGATTTTACTCAGCTACAGAACTGATGGTACATGAGTTTTCTGCTCTTTGTTTAATTGCTTGATCTAAAAAGATACGTGTGTGGGGAGAGGGGGAGGCAGAGAGCCACTGATCATGGGAAATGGAAATGGTCAACTTTTAAGTAGTCCCTGCAACATAAGACAATTTCAGTCATATGCACCCCCTCGCCATATGACCTGCATTACTGCCAGGGGATCCATGTGTCCCCATCCTGTCAGGGCTTCCACCCACAATTACTGATGTTTTCCATTTTTTTTTCCCCCACAAGGCAGGAACAGAGGAACATGAGGACCCTTCTGCTTGTTCTCTCTGGACTTCCCATGTAAACCAACACTAATTCATGACCTCTTGTAACACAGGCAGCTAATAACTTTGACAGGCCCAGGAATGAACACCACAAGATCGATCACCAGCTGAACCAGCTGTTGTCCTGTATCAATCCCACATTGTAACTCTGACTATGTATTGTAACTCTGGGCAAGTAAGATATTGGGCTCTGTCACACCTGCAAAAGTTGTCACAACGCTTTAAATAACTTGAGCCATCAAGATCAGATGCTAATCAATGGGATAAAGGAGAAATTTAAAAAAAAAAAGACACAGTAAGACACACAGTAAGACAGTAAAAGACACACTTTAAAAGACACAGTAAAAGCAAATCTTTTGAAGAAATTTAGAGCAAAGCATCATTTTCACTAAAAATGTACCAATCATTTCTCTATTACTTTACTATCTGAAAAGGACAGTTAATCAAAGCACACTTCCTGGTACAAGGTAAAAATCCAAGCTTCTCTAAAAGCAGTCATCATGAGATCAATTCTATAGGCAAAACAATATGAAATAATCTACAAGTGAATGCTGTTAAAGTCAGGAAATGAATGGAGATAGCACGAATTATTTTGGTGACCACTTAATCCGAAACAGTCTAACTGTCCTAACAGTCTGACTATCTCCTGTTGTGGAGACAGATGGCCTCCTATCTGGCCTTTTTGCAGGTGTAGCACAGACCCTTCCGAAGTCTTAATGGTACCACTGCTCAGCATCAGCATATGTCTTTCAGTAGCAGAGCCTTGATCACAGGCAACTTCATTCTTTTTGTAACTTGTGGTCTTTGCAAGAATGAAGCTAAGGAGCTTTTTAAGTAAACAACAACAAAAAAAAGAGTCCTTTTTTTGCCATGATACAATACAGTATTTTTTCTTCCTCAGAGCTTTCTGATCAGCTTTGCAGTCAATTAATCATCTTTCCAAAACCAGATCTAAGATCTTTGCCAAAACCAGCAACCAGATCTAAGACTTCACACCTCAAAGAAGAGGCTGTGAATCCAATCTCACTTGAAAGGTTAGAACAGGCAGTTCTTTAATCCCTACCCATCCACAGGCAGTCAGGCATACAAGATAATCTTTCACAGGAGGGATCTTTGTCTTCAAGAAACTACCAGCTGATTAAGGACAATTGCTACTTCTACAGAGGTCAAAGAGGTCCTAGGGCTTGATGCCTCCCATGCTGCTGGAACTCTTCTCTTCCTCAGGTCAAATGGACACGGCACTAGCACAAGCCCCGGCTCACTGTCACCACAGGATTTATCACAGTTTATCACATGGCACTCCTAAGTTTTAGGTGAAACACATCATCACCATGTTCCTTCTAATTCCTTGTTAGTTTCCAGATGCACAGTGTTTGTGGCAGGTGTACATTGATTATTTAAGGACCACATATAGATGGCTATGTATAGATCTAGCAGGTTATAAATCAGATTAACCTTCTTTGCCTTAGATATGTCCCAGGCTTTTTCATAACTGCACTGCAACACATTGCGTTTCTGGGAATAAAAGGGATTCCCATGTCAAGGTCCTTCACTAACTGCCTATCATTACAGCATTTCCTATGTTAGAAGGTCTCACTAACCCCATTCTGCCAGCAGAAATTAGAAATTTAGATTCCATTCACTTTCTCACATAGCCTTTGGTCATACAGGAAATATATATATATATTTATTCTAAATATAGTTGCCTTGAATTTTTCTTTCTGGTCACTTCATTTGCATTTAAATCTGGCCCTGAAGGCCCCTTGGAGGCTTCTGCAGTGGCAGTGTGACTGAAGGAAACACTCCTGCTTGCCTGAACATCTGCTAGATGTGAGCCAAAAAAAAAAAAAAAAAAAAAAAAAAAACAGAAAAAGTTCAAATTACCCTTCTTAAAAATATGACAGATATGAGTAAGAGGTACCACTCATGAGACACCTCTGTGGAGTAAACATTTTGGAATAATATTCCAGGCAACAACTACAGAGGCTCTAACAACAGATCAACCAGCCATTTATTACATTTCAAACAAAGTGACTCAAAGGAAAATGTTCCAAACAAGCACCACTGGGCATTTGACTCAGCCCAAGCAATCCTTTAACTATCGCTCAGCCAAGAGGAGCGTGTGACTTCTCTAAACCATGTCCTGGTAGCCGCTTTTGAATAAATGAATAGCACATTTGCACATTTAACCTTTTTTTTTTTATTCCCTCTAACCTTTTAAAGGGAGAAGCCATTGCAGGGTTCTGCTTTTTCCTTGCGGTGCATAATGCCAAGTTCAAATAATTGCTTAGATCGTTACAAACATTTTCTCCTCCTTAAATAACATAGTTTTTTGGGCTAGCTGAAGGCCTAAAAGCTGTTTTTAATTTAAATATAAATAATATCCTGAGTGACTGCATGAATGTTCTAAAAATTGATTGTTTCCATCCTAAGTGTTTTGGTGATCTTTGGCAGAATTGGGGCTAGCAGGAGGCAGGGTATCCAGGTCTGTTTTAGGCCGGGGGTGCCTCACACCGGTGACACGCTGACTCTAGAGATGCTGGTCATGTCTGAACGACCACTAGTTTATCTAGAAGTGCATTAATGATAGTTCAGTACTGACAGGTCTGTTCAGAATATGGTTCAGAAATCACAAGGGGAAATCCCATGCTGTTAAGACTAAACGTTCATGAGTAAGCCTCAGTTATGACAAGTTCAGCAGCAGAGACTGTGGTCAGTCCAGTTACTGAAATTTTCCAAAAAACAAACAAACAGACCAAAAAAACAAGCAAACAAGTTGCTGCAGGAAGAAATTCGTACCTTCATGATTTATAATAGTAGAAGTTGGTCCATAAGGCAGGATAAACCCAGTGAACCCACAGTCATAGGCCACCCATGGGCTTCAATATCGCCTCCAGTGTCTTAGCTTATTCTAAATGGTCCATAACAATCGGTATGGACCTCCTTTGCTCTTAGGAGTGTGCAATATTCAGCAACTTCTTTTGTCTTAAAGGGGGCTGCTGAGTTTTGGTGTGAGTTAGCATCAACGGGGAAAAGTATAGGGAACCTATTTACAGCCTGCTGGCAGCAGATGGGCAGAAAAGGGAATTACCCCTCCCAAATCAATGTTTGCTTTACGGAGAGGGCCTCCCTAGGTGTACACTGGAAACAATTCTGTCTGTCTTCCACTACAGTTAAGTCTCCTTACAGCTCGGCATGCCAGTCAGTAGTAGTTAGCAGTCCAGAATCAACAGGGTTCTGCTGTTGAGCACTACCAGACCCTATGGCCAAAAGCAGATGGAAAATGTTATATGCGACACAGCATCTGATGAATGATTATAATAAACAAAAACTATAGTGGGGACCAGTGGGGATCTTGGCTCCTTTTCATCCTGCTTGTGACATGATATATCAGTCAGCACCACTGATGGGAGAAATATTTTCAGAAGTGGGCTCCTCTTATCTAGCACTAGCACTCTTCTTCTCATCACCTAATCTCAGCCCAAAAGGGGTCACATCATGTACCTGCTTCTTTAGTCACTGGCACCTGTAGATTTATTTGATCCTGTGAAAAGTAGCTATAAAACACAACTGCTGAGAACTCTCAATTAATTTCCTTTGATAGGAGCAACCTTACTCCTACTGTTCAAAATTATGACTGGTCACACAGCAATGAGAAGAAAGTGTAGCCACTGAAAGCACCTTGAAAGCAGGGCCCGTGAACTTTGGCAGCCTTCTCACTATCCTTTCTACATATAGTTCTCTGTGCATTGGTCTCTGCAAGGGAATTTTTTTTACTACGAGTTGTTCCCAGTCCAGAAACTTGGTGTTACTAAGTCACTTGTCCTGACATTCTGATTTAAAACTAAAGCTATTCCCCTTCTCTTCATCATTTCATGTAAAATAATAGTGACTCAAGTCTTACATAATCATTCTAATGGGTACTAAGTGCCAGTGGAAAGGCATTATTAAAGTCCTTGCTACAGGGTTCCAATTTTCCTTATTACATCAGTGGAGTGACACTTTCAGAACCGTGAACTCTGCTGTATCATGGTTACTGCTTGGCTTTTCAATCAGCAGGTAGAAAACATTTCTCAAAGACACTTCTGTAATAAAGCACTTCAGACAAGCACAGCAATCCTGGTGGCTAGCAGAACTAGCAGGTGGCTATGAACTGGAAAGGTGCTTGAGAACCAGTTTGATGATGTCAGAGATGGTATGTTCTCTGCTGCAGGCCTTGGTGCAGTTCTGTGCCATTGTTATCCAAAAGCATGCATGGAAAGAAATATATAGCTTTCTATACAAGGAGGTTCATGAAACCAAGGAGAACTGGGCAATGAAAGTAAATACTGTTTTTGACTGATGCAATTTCATCAAAAGCAAAAGAAAATATTAACTTGCTACCTAAAAGCTTTTTTGCTAGCATTAGTTTCTTGGTCCTAGAGCCTACCCCAGACTAGTGACTATGTGCACATTATAGTCTGACTGAAGTCAATGGGACTTGTACCTGTCCCATGTGCAAACCCATCCCCAGGCAAACTGAATTGCAGGATCAGGCTAAAAGAAGGTGCCAGCAGAGATCAGTGCAGGAGACTGAAGAGTAATTTTCTTGAGTGAGGAATAATCCAAAAACCACAGGTTGCGTTTTAATGGTATCTTCCTCCACTATAAAGAAGTCCTTCCTTAAAATATACCACCAAAGAGGCAAAAACACACTCCTGTGGACAGAGATGCTGCATTGATTAAATAGTTACTTCATCTTCTGCTCACTGTGGGCACTGCGCCCACGCTCAGTGTTCTGCAAGAGCTGCTGCTAACAAATCACACGCACTTCAGGGCCTGACCTCCCCGGCAGCCTTGCCACGTCCTCCAGGCCGCATTTCCACACTTGGCATATACTTCAACAAGACCCATCGGAGCAGGCAGCTATGCAGTAGTTTTGCTCCTGAAAAACAACAGAAAGGTTATGTTGCAGGTCTTACCCGATCATAGCCCCTTATCCAACCCATACTCAGATCTGACTAAGAAGAGTCTGCATAGCTCTGATAACCATTTTTAGTTGTCATAATTATATCCTGAATAGAATGTGAAATGTGTTTTTCCACATAATTTACTGTTTTTCTGTGATTCACGAAACCTCTTTTTTGCATGAATAATTGGTCACTGATTGATTATATATCCCCATGGCACAGAGCAGCCCCCTGCCTGCCCCCCCAAATAAAAGCCACAAAGCTAACCTTTAATCATTACATCCACATGGAATACAACACCTCCTTCCCTCGCACTCCTTCCTTTTTATGTATTCCCAGAAGGTGCAGAATTTCTGGCACTGGAAATGTTTCCTAAAAAAGATTCTGACAGTTTTACCTTTCTTAATGCTCACTAGCAAATCATTTTGCTTCATGCTTGCTTTTTGCTCCACATTTTCAAAACAAACGAACAAACAAAATGCGCCTTATGAATGATTTGAGATGATGGAGAAGGAGGAATGCTTTGGGCACACCGTTGTCCAGAATGGTTTCTTTTCAAAAACAAATTTGTTTATTTTTTGGGGGAGATGGTCACAGTTCTGCTATTGATAAATAGTCATCTGAATTAGAAAGCACATTAGAAAGCACACCAGCTTGTTCCCAGAATACTGTTCCAGCCTTGGAACACTTTAGGGATCGCCAAGGGCACATGATATACTTTTTGAAGTCATGTAAACTGAGGCACAAATTAATTTGTTTACAAGACCACTGAGTCACTGATCAACTGACTTTGACTCTTTGATATCTAGAGCTTCTATTCTGCCTTCAGCTACAGCTTCCCAAAGAGATTGTGTGATTAGCTGAGATCTACCATAGATTAACGTATCGCTTTATGTGTGTGTATATCTAACACTTCCTGCCTTTAAATCTGAGGGCAAAATTGTGAAGCATTTTGAGAGTAAATGAAAAAGAAATCAAACAAACAATTTTATTTATGCCTGAAAGCATTGTAGCGTGTCAATCCAAAAAAATGTCAGAAAACAGAAGTTAGCAGGAACACTTAAGAACATTGGAAAAAACATCTTGGCTTAATATCAGTCTCATCCACTAGGCTGTCTCTAGGAGCGGCCAGAACCAATACAAAAAAAAATGAATGCAAAAGAAGAAGAAAACGTTTGTTATAGGGAATACACAAGGACATTAATCTCCTTTTAACCACAAACCCAAAGCAACATCAGGTTTTAAAACCGGGGGAAAAAAAAAAGCAAAAAAGCTGAGTGTTTTTTACCTCATATAGACATGAGTCAAAACCAAAGCCTCAAAAACTGTTTTTTTTTAATATAAAAAAAAGGGGGGGGGGGCAAGCTGTGAGGCGTTTTCTTTTTTTTGGCAATGAGTAGAGACAGGAGGGAGTGAAACTCCGGCAAGCGGTAGAGGTTAGGACAGTGGAAGGAGAGGAAAAGACAAAGGAGAGAGAAAAACAGCTGCTTGGAGTGTCGTCTTACGACTGAAACACACCTTAGCAGCCCTGGCTGGAAAGAATACTCAAAAGCAGAAAGAACTTCTGGGCCTCAGTCAAGATTACAGAAATAACTCAATTTTTGCTGGACCATAATCTAATGAGAAGGCTTGTGAGAATTTGATATTTCAAAACTAGAACCTTAAAACTGATTTGGACCAGAACGACAGTTGGTTTGAAAACGCTTTACTTCTTCCTGTGGAAAAAAGGCCCCCAAAATGGAAAAAAGATTGAGCCAAACCTAAAGTGCCCGGACTCATTACACGCTCAGGAAATCTACTCTATTTAAATCTCTTTCAACACTGCTGTCCAACTTTAATAGCGTGTGTGTGGAAGTGACAGCTACACAGAAGTTCATCCTCCCCTCCTGCTTTCTCTCTCTAACCTCAACTCATTTTCTCTTAGTGGTCACTGTTTGCATTTTTTCTTTCTGATGAGACTTCTTAAGACTTTTTTTTTCTCATTAACCACTGTTTTCATTCCTTTTAGCATCACTCACTCCACTGCCTCTGTCTGTGATCCTCATTATCTCACCCTTCCAGTGTGGTGTTATTTTCTGCATTCCAAGAGTTAGATGACTGGATGAGAGGGGAAGACAATAAAGGGGATTGGGAGATTTGAGGAATGAGGCAGCCAAGAAAAGAGGAAACAGTGATATTGGGAGCCAACTCCAAATTTGTCACAAAGAGGTCACCAAAGTCAGGACTGAACTAAACACCACACTGGAAGGGTGAGATAATGAGGTTTTTATGACACCAGCATCTAAAGTGCTAAACGAGTTCACCCAACTTTCTGCAACAATCTCACCTAACTCTCCTGGGACTCCCCTAAGCAAGTGTACCCTGAGTAAAGTAGGACTTCTTTATCCCATGTCCATTCTTTCCTATCCTCTGAACACCCGTTTCTTTCTCTAGATTATTTTGTCTTCCCCTGCTCTGACACAGTACTATGCTTCTAGCTCTTGTTAACAATCGCCAAGTTGTGAGACGAGGAACGACCTCCAGGAGGTTTGCACTGGCTTTCTGGCCCCATTGACATGACAGGAGTGGGCCACTAAGACAAGTTCTGTCACTGTAAGTCCAATTTCACAATTGAATTCTATCCCTTTTGTTTGCATTTACTATCATTACAAAATGTTCACAAAATTACAGAATGACTGAGGTTGGAAGGGACCTCTAGAGACTTTCTAGTCCAACCCCCCTGCTCAAGCAGGGACACCTAGAGCACGGGGCACAGGATCACATCCAAGTGGATTTTGAATATCTCCAGAGATTTTTTTTTTATTTGGACTTATTTTGCTGATTACATCTCAGACTTTTGTAGGTTCAGGTGTGTACTTTTTAATGGATTTAGAAACTAGTTTCTGTATACTACTTCTCATCCAAACCTGCCATCCTTCTGTTGTGTGAAACCACTTCTTTTCTTTCTCTTAATATACATCAGATAAAATAATGTTCAGACCATAAAAGCATACTTATCTCTTCTTTTTCACCAAGTCCATTCCAGTTCATAAGCTACAGTACTATAATTTTTATTTTTTTATTTTTTGACATGTGGAGAATATCTCTTCCTTCCAATACCCTTCCCTTCAGTAGCAACAGTGTGAAAAAAATTAATTCCATTTAGTTTGTAATTGCTCCTTCTCTACACTGTCACCTATATGATGTTCATCATGATCCTAAGGGTGTTCCTTTTGTCCTAGCACATGGAACAGGAGACAAACATAGAAAAAAGAAAAATGAACCGTAAGGACACAAGGGTTTGGCAATTGCACATGGGCAGATTTCTGAAATAATCATGCTTTCTGGTGTCAATGATACCATTGCAAACAGACTCAGTGCAGTGCTGCCGCCTACAAACACAGCACCTGCTGAAAGCCTTGGGGGCAGTCACTTCGGGAGAGATTTTGTCCTGTTCCATATAATAATCCATAAAACAAAAATGTTTTTATTTATGATCTATTGACCCTGAGAGATCTGTTAAGATTCATCCTGGTTTAACTGGGATTTTTAACAAAAGACATCCAAGGGTAAACCTTGCAGAGGGCTTATATTGGCAGAAGATACAGCATTTGGGACTGTCCACATGCTCCTTGTCAAGAAAAACTAATAATCAGAGGGACACATAAAAGAAATGCTAGCGTCTTATATTTGCATTCATGTTTTCCACCCATGTCAAGTGCGATGCTAAAATGAAGTAATTTGCACCTCTTTGATGGTGACTTCACTGACATATCTAAATGTGTGTATTTTTTTTTCCTAGGCTCTTCAGCCCGGGATACTATAGAGATGCTATCAGTTCTGATGTATTGATGGAAAAGCAGCTTATTTCAGCAAATATACGAAAATACATTGTTCTTAGCAGCAGTGTAGTAATATCGAGACACAGACATAACCTCATTAAGGTTTCAGCTCTTCCCCATCCCCATGAATGGAATGAATGCATTTTTTTCTCAAAAAGAAAAGAAATCAAAAAGGCTGCTCTTGACAGAACTTCAACCCGGTTTCTGTGCACATTTCTGACCCCACACAGAGCCGTGTATGTTATATCCACTGCGGATGCAGTCACAAAATATGTGAGGGAGGATGAAATCTTGAGCTGGAAATAACCAACAGCAGAACTCTTGTTAACTTCCTTAGAAGAAGAGTTGCACAATCACTGTTGAAATATGTAATCTATGTTCACAGTGAAAGAGCAGGATGCTTAAGTGATGGAATTTGTAAAATTACTGCAACAAAAATAGAGACTGGACTTGTTTCATGCTGATGGGCTATCATTTAGAAAATTTATATATGAAGATAGGTTTGAAGTCTTAGCTGATGTCCTGACTTCGTATTAGTAAAGTAACTTGCAAGTATCTTGCAAAATTCACGAATCAAAACATCCTTTTTCGCCTTTCGCTAAAGGTTAAAAGGCTTCTAACATTATGCTATACATGGGATTATTTAAAACCAACCAACTTCTTTCTAAAGTCAAATTCCTTTGACATGTGTGAGAAGAACACAAAATATTTGAACAACTTGAAAAAGGGGGATCTTGATGACCAGCAATCTGATGGTGAGCTACATTTATTGCTATAGATTTATGGTTAAATTTGAAAAGAAATGTGTGAAAAACTACAGCATTTCATTGACAATTGCATTTTAAGAAAAATCCTTTTTTTAATTCTTTTTTTTTTAAATTTTTTGCTTTAGCTGTCAACCTGTTTAAAAATGCCATCAGTAAAAAGCAGAATAGTCTGAATGTTTATTCAGTAATCCTTTCTTTGTGTATCACATTACTCATGCCAGACCATGGAAAACATCTAAAAAATGTTTATAAGCCTGAAATGTGAGGAATTATAGGCAACATAAACAAATGTGAATCTCTGACGCATATTAAAATAGTTATAATTACCCAGAGAGTATGTAAGACATGGAGGCAATACCAATACCATGTCTCTCACAGGAAATGATTGTCCTGAAAGGTGATGCAGCAAGTTTAAAATACATACTTTACGATAAACAAGATCAAAAGGAAAAACAAAAAAGAAACATTTTTGACTTGCCAAATACCATTCTGTCATTGGTATCTACACTGTCACCACTTTCAAGACATTATGGCATGTCTTTATAAAGTAATGCTAGCAATGCTTCCCACAGAAATGGAATTAATAACGTACCAAGTGCTTCTGCGGCAAACAGCATAAAGCAAGAGCGACCTTTTGCTCCGTGTACAAGGGAGCTCGATGAGGGCATTTTTAGCTACTGCATCATTGTGGCAAGACTTCTTAGCTAATGCCTGCAATTAGAAGTCAACACACCGCAGTTCCTTGCTTTCACTAGTGAAACTTGCTTTCAAAGGCAACTGCTAACCTTGAGCCAGAGTGCAACTCTGCTCATTTCTCCAGGAAGCTAAACTTATTTAGACCACATGTGCCCCTAACTGCTATTCAGCAACAATTACATTAATTTAAGGTAGGCTGAAAAAATACAAAAATGTGTTCTTAGCTCTACTAACATTGATTCTTCAAGCCTTAGAACAGTATTATTGGACAGGTCACAGGAAAGACTGTATTTGATTAGCCTGCTCCTGAAAGCACATGGACTTAAATTACACCCTGGTAAAAAGCGTTTCATAGACCAGTATTTCTTCAGCACATTTATGATCTATTGATGAAAATCGAGTGTTATCTTTCCAGATGATAATCGGAACTACTATGTATATTTTTAATGGCAATCTTGTGTACCAGTTAATTGTTGCTGCAACAAAGCTTTCAGTACCTAAAGCACTTAACGCGCATTATGTATTTGAGGTAGCTTAGTGTGGGCTGCCATTGCTGAAGAGGCAGGGACACACAAACGGGAACGTGGAACAGGCCGGGCTCTGCGTTTTAACATCTATCGCTCTGTCATCAAGAAAGTGACCTACTGGAAGCTAGATTGATGATAGCTATATTATAGCTACTATAGATTGAGTATATGACTACAGCTATATATATATATTTCTCTCTCTATATATTTATATATAGAGAGAGCGCGATACAAATTGACTATAGCTGTACTTTCAGAGCCCATTTTATATTTGCACTGTCTGTTTGATATTGAATTGACATTCTACATAGAGTCATAGAATCATTAAGGTTGGAAGGGACCTTTAGAGATCATCTAGTCCATGCCCCCTGTGCACGCAGGGTCACCTAGAGTGTAAATTCTATTGGTGTCCAGTTTATGACTAATTTATAATCAGTGGGTATTCCCTGTTAGGAAAGAAGGTGAAATCTTATCACAGACTCTTTCTGTCCAAGGGGAGAGGACAAATTTTTAGCTCAAGTCTTTGGCCTAAAAAACAAAGAGTGGAGAAGAAGGGTCTAGAGAGCTAAAAGGGAGTTTCAGTGTGAACAAGCATTAGGCCCTTTCAGGTCATGTCTACACGGATAACTAGAGACAGTCAGGAATTAATATTGCCATTTACTGAGGAAGTTGGACATGAGGCAACGTTTGACCAGAAGCCAATGTAAAGATGTACAAAAATCTCAAAACACTAATACAACCTCAGCCTCTGGAGCAACTACTGCATTTTCTCTGTTTGGCCTTCCCATGATACAGAGAAGGAATTCAATGCTTTGTTAATAAAAATGCTATTTGTCAATGACATTTCTAAAACAAAACAAATATTCAAATATTCCCTCACTGATCTCAATTTTGGAAAGTGTGTAGAACGTGTGTGAGAAATAATTTCTTCTTTATTAAAAACTTCTACATACATAGGCTCAGTGTTAACTTAGAATTTTGTAATGGAAGCAACTAGGGAGCCAACAAAATCATATGGAAATATAACACAAATATGTTTGTATGATACCATGGCACACAAAATTCCACAAACTGCATTGTCCTGTAGTTATGCAGAAATAATGTTGAGCAAAACCAAGCTCTAAAGCTTTGAGTGGAATGTGGAAAAGGAAGAGACTATTGCATATTGCAAAGCCTGCATACTGAATAGCTTTTTCTGCTGGATAACAATTTCTTCTCAGAGATTTGGGGTTTTGAATACAATCTGATTTTCTATGACTGTGGTCTAATTCTCTTTGATTGTCACCACTTTAAGTAGCAGACAATAAATCAGCAGTTTTACTCAGTGTAGAAAGAAGGATTAAGGGATCTGTCAAAGCAAAAAAAGGAAAACAAAACAAAACATAACCCACCCTTTACAGTTTTCTGTGATAATCACAATATTCAAGAACTGACATTAAACAACACACAATGCTAATGGGAAAGATATACAGTAGTATAAATATTATCTGGTGAAATCTTATTGTCACCGATCACCCTCAGAACCCATGAAACACCCATCACCCATGAAAACTTCTGTAACAAGTGCTTTTGCATATTATTGCAATTCAAAATGTAAAACTCTTCAGTACAAAAATGCTGGTAACCTGCTAGGGCTCTACCTTTTGTTGCAAAACACTTTGCAGTCTATTGCAGAAAGGTATACTGTGCCATGTATGGCCCTAGAAATAAAAAAAAAGTGATGGAAAGAAAAAAAAAAGATGGCTGAAGTCCATCTAGGAATGTATTCATATCACATCAACATGATTAAACATAGAATGTGAGAGAGCAATACACAATCAACTTTATTTTGCACTTACTCTGTTTCTCAAATGAGTAATGTGTAGATCAGTGCCATCCTAACTGCAACTGACAAAGACATGAATTACACTTGCTTGGGACCAATAAACAAATGAAAGACTGCAATGTGCAGGACAGGACCTGGAGACAAAAATTACTCAAATTCTCCACAACTGCATAGCCTTGAAACAAAACAAGACTTACATACCAAAACTGAGTAACAAAGTGGGAAAGACAGCCAAAAGAGAATCAAAATTATCAAGACTATCCTTTGCCTGTTCTCTCCAGGTAAAAAACATCAACTGGTTTGCCAGAAGAAAGGGAATGTCATCAGTCAAACAAGATATGTATAAAAAAGAGACTGATTTTTCATTCATTAGTTGTGAGAGGTCACTGTATAGCAAAATCTAGATTTACTTCTTCAGTGAACCTTTGCAGTCATGCAGAAGATAAAAGAATTCACTTTTGACTACAAAATTGAAGCACGTAAAAAGAACCCTAATACAGCCTAACATCCTAAACACCCTGTAATACACATTTTATTTTGCAAAATACATTTGCATCATTTGGAATTTCTTTATTGATGCAAGAAAGGGCATTATGTATGAAGAGTAACCCCAATGTAAAAAAATCCAACCCTAAATACCAAACGCTAAGTTTATCTGCACTATAAAATGTCCATGAGTCCCCACAGAATCACAAGTCCACTGCAAGAGATATCATTGTCAATTTATTTACATTCGAAAGCATGAATAGTAATTTTATTTCCCCTTATTTCATTCAGAACTCTAAACTAAGGCTCAAAATCTACAATCAGTAGAGTGCAGGCACACTGCCATTAGCAAGACTGGATAGCCCTAACGATCCAAACCCAATACAGTCAGTGGGGAATATTTCTACTTTCTTCAGTAGATTTAGAAAGGGCGTATGAGGTCAGCATCCTGCACTCATCCTGTCAGAAATTCCACTGAAGCAGTGCAGTATCAGTCTCCACATAATTACATGCATCTTTTTCCTGAAACTGAGGTCAGTCATATTAATCCTACTTTCATGAGAAAAAGATTTTTGGAATCAGACTAGCTTAAAAAAAAAAAAAAGAAAAAAAAAGCATATACCATACATTAGTTATTACAACAGAGCACTTCTCAAATGCTTTGCTCTACTGTAAAAAGATGTAGTGTTTAGTTTTTAAACATTTCTATTACTAGAGCTGTTTTTAAATTATTAAGGAAATGCCTGTCAACACTCTAAAAATTCAGTATTTATCTTCTGTTATAAATCTAAAGTAATAGAAGGTAATACGCTCTTCAGGCTCACTTGGGGCAATGCACTTGGGCATATACTTTGGAAATACGCATAGACTTGCATGAATATTTAATTAAATCTTTTCCTCTATTTTAAAAAAATATCAAAACCATGAATAAATTACTAAGACACATGATACCACTGTTTAAATAGTCATAACAGGGAAATGTTTTCATCATTGCTTCAGTTACCTAGAATGTCAATCATGGACTACTAGGAAATGCAAAGAAACCACAATCATAAATAAAAACAAATTTTTTTTTTTTTTCCAGTAATCTTATTCTTTATTTTCTAGTCTAATAATGGTAGCTAAAAGAAACAAAAGGAAAAAAAAGAACAAACATTCACCAATATTGCTATCAGCAATATTTGAAGCAATAGCTTCAAATCAGTCTTGAAACAATGATACAATCTCAAATGATTAGAAAAGACAAAATTTGTCATTTGCTACATTGAGATTTGCTGCTCCACAAATGACATGGTACGGGTGCACTCTGAATGTCACTCTCTTTTTTCTTCAGAAGACTGAAGTCCATCTTCCTTTAATAAAGTGCTTAATTGTTTCTGTGCACATGAGAGGAAAAGTTCCAAACTCGACAGATTTCTCTGACGGATGACTTGATCAAGCTGTTGAAACAGAAAACGAAAGATCAATTTTAAGAAAACCTGAAAGTAAATGCCAGAATTTGTCAGCAAAAATTCAACCATTCAACCAAAATCCCCAATAGCTTACATGAATGCAATTTAGTAACACTTTTTACTTAAGTATTTCTGACTCTCAAGAATGAAACACATGCAAGTCTAAAAATATTTTTTCAACACCTGCCAAATTCCACAAAAGCATGGTAACCAGAAATTTGAAAAACAACGACAACACATTTTGTACTTTGACTAATAGACACTAGTGCAAAAAATTAAGCCAGTGTGGTTCTCATTTATCCTCCTATGACCAGTTAGCCTAAGCATATGTTGTATGTATGCTGATATGTTTATCAATAAAATGGATAGGACTTTTAACCATTTCTAATAGAACATTATTTTCCCAACAAACCCACTAGAAAATATGTGGATACTAGTACGGAGAGGGAGATTATAACGTGCAATAAAACCACAACTCTGTCAAGTCTATGCTATTTGGTATCCAGCAAGAAAGGGAGTTTTAGTTCCAAGGCTCATCTCAGAAGAATAGGCAAGGCTTTCAAAGGCTGTTTTATGAAATTTTTGCTCATAGGTAGCCAACTGTTTTTGTCCTTCATTAACTGGCTGATTTGCTCCACTATGCAGTAGCTATTTAATCTGACTTAAAAAAATCGCAAGAGCAACTGAGGCACTGGGTGAAATATTACAGGGGTATAGAATATTGGAAAAGGAGATTTCCACGTTGGAGATGCATTCATTATAGCAATAACATATATTTGCTTGCAGGTTTTACACTTGCTACTCAGGAATAGCCTGACCCAATCCCACACATTATGGATAGCATTTGCTTCTGATAATAAATTTAGCAAGATTGGGGGTGGGTGAATTTGTTCACCCCCAAAAATACCTGCTACCTTTATTTACAAACCTCCCTATGAACACTTGGCTTATGTCAAATGATTTCGAAAGCATTAAAATGAATTCCATTTTTAGCTTTTATTAGCTATATTCCTGATTGCATTTCCCACCCACAGCATGTACTCATTATTCTCAGGTGAATGAAGTACTGAATAGCCTGAGCAACATAATTCCTTCTGTTAAATTTGAGTGTCCTAATTATAATTCTTCCTTTATAAGGATGTATGAAACCCTTAGATGGCATTCATTAACTGCTTTTACATCAAGGAAAATGTAGCAGTTTACTCAGCTGAGAATATGTCCCCATATTTTTCACTTAAATCTCATATTGATTTCCTAACTTTCCACTTTAAAATATTTATTTATTTATTTATTTATTATCCACTCTAAATAGAATCCAAATATAACACAAACAGGTAACTAAAGAATGTGGATGGGGCATTAATATCCTGGGGGACCAAGTAAGGTCAAAGGAATTTTCCCACTGGATTCAAAGTAGCAAGAAGTCAGGTTGTAAAAATAGATCTTCATAAAGCCTGTTCTCCATAGAATGAAATTTAAATTAACCTGCATTCACCTATATGCAAAAAATAGCTCAATTCAACTGAAAAGAAATGAAAGAAAAAAAAGAAATTGGCTTGTACTATCAGAAAATTATTAATATAAATCATCTGCAAGTAAAAGTTGATCTTTTATTATAATATGGTTCACAGCTACCTCAGTTTAATAGGGGTTATTCTAAATGGTATTTGTAATTCCTGATTTGATCTGAACTATCGGAAACAGGCTCAGGGACCACGGGGTCATTATTAGTCAAAATTCGCAACCCTTCTCCTTCCAGTAACGAATCTGCTAACTTTGAAGTTATCCAGTACAAACAGAAAGATACAGGTAAAGTAAGTCCAACTGTAAACAAGCGAACTGTAATTAGGCTTTAATAAGTACTTTTGAAAAAAAATCAGCAGGTACAGCAACCTAAACAGCCCACTGGACACACCAGATAAATCTTCAAAGAATATGTTAAAATTACAGCTTTTCATTTAAAAAGACAGTGCTTCTGCTCTAAAATGAACACTAAATGTGTGTAATCAAGTATCTCCGATTTCAAGGTGGACTTTCAGTTTGAATAATAACATGCTTAAATCACTCCTAAAGAAAAAATGGTAACATTTTCTGATTTGTTTCTTCAAACATTTTGTTCTTTCAGCCGTTGGAATCTCTTATGGTAAGGACTTGTGAACTAAATACTCCCAGTAAAGGAAATGCAATCCTTTCTTCTCCTCCCCCTCACAATAGATTAGTTGAATGATATGTATGACATAAAAACATAGTTTAGCAAAAGGTATTTGAAGGTGCTTAATGCCATAATATTAGGAAATAAAGCATACAATAGCATCCCTTTCACTTTAATTGAGTTCAAGTATCAAGTAAATATCACAACAGAATGATGTTTTGAATGTGACTATCCTTTGGTCAGCTACGGATACAACTGAATGCACAGACAATAAAGACATAGGGTGAGACTGAGAGGTAGAGGTACAAGGCTTAAGAGTCCCAAAAGCCATGCCATTCCTGAGTCATGGAATTTGGAAGCAGCCTAGCTTTGCACCACTCTAGCGCACTGCAAACTGCAGTGCACCGGTGACTATCCAAGGTTTGGAATTCCGGAAACATTAGCAAAACAGCAGCGTGAGGCCATACAGCCATACATACGTTTTTGAAAGCATGTTACATGCCCCATTTATAGAGAATTTGTGCTTTCATCAGAGCTTTCATCAAAAACTGCTTTTGTGGTATCTTTAAATATATATATAAGGATATAGTTCGCCATTCAGCAGTTCCCATAATGCCCTAGCAACCATTTGAATGGATTTTCTGTTCCGTAAGAGATATATTCACTTTTTAGAATTAATATAAAATGCAGTGCAAAGTTGGTTATACCTTCCATTTCTCTTTGAAGATGCATTCACGGTTTAATTACAGCACAATGACTGAACGTACATAGAAATTTTTTTATGAGGTTTTGCCTTCATGCTCTTTGCACTCTTCTAAAATGCAAACCATGCTCTGGGAGGTTGACTATTTTAGCTTTTCTTTCAACAGTGAATGTTTAATTCCATAACACACACCCATTTTACAGAGGTCACACAGTCAGAAAACTATTTTTAGTAATACAGGTATGCCTGTATTCCTTTTCTTTTGTTGCTTCCTGCAAATTTCCAGCTGTTGAGCAATTTTTTTTGCATCCCACTGTCCAGCAGACATTATTGCTCTATACATAGACTGATGTATATAGATCGGTAGCCTTAGTCTACTGATTTATAACAGATAAAGTACATTTCAGAAAAGCCATTTCTTGACATACTTAATTAACAGCTGCCACTGATAAGAAAAGACTCAGAAACAGCCAACTAAGCCCTAAAGAAGCTGTATGAGCCCGCAACAAACAACATAAATATGCTGTTCTTGCAATATTGCTTATCTTATGGTTTGAAAGGTGTCTTGGCTCCCTCCTCTTCTCCAGTCCAAACTGTAAGGCCATTTTGCATGAGGAAGCCTGCAGATGTTTTTGTGCTTGTGATGCATATTTCTCCGGGGAATAGGTAGAAAAAATCAAATCCACATAAATAATCTGTTATGTCTTACAAAAAACTGCATGAGACCTATTTCTATAAAAATATCAGAGCATCAAATTCTATTGCTTCTGCTGGATGTATCAGTTTGACAATGGTTTTCTACTTATTGCACATTTTATCACCTCTTAAATTGTTCTTTATTGAAGGAATTAGAGCTTTGGCTAATTTTTTCCTTTTTTTTTTTTTTTTTCCAGCCTTTTCTTGCAGATTCTGTTTTAAAGAAATCAAAGTAGCTTTCCATGCATATGTTCTTTCATACACTGGTGTTAACTTTCTTTACCAAGCTGCATACCATTAAAGTTATTAATTTCATCAAGCAGCAAGATAAATGCTTAATATGTATAGTGAGTGACTGCTGTATAAGCATAGCAGAATTTCTTCAGACTTTGAGAAAAATTTTAAAAGCCTTAAATGAATTAGGTAAGCTTTTGGGTAGTCTTTGATCAGCTTGAGATTATTTGATAGTCTGCTCATATGGAAAGTTTATCTATTGTTAAAAGTTTGCATACATTCAGTAACGGGAAAGTTCAGAACTCAGTTGCCCCTCTTCTGCTCCATTTATAAAGTTTTGATTTAAATAGCATGTTTTAAAATTCTTCCCAGCTACAGTAAATGACAAAGCATTGTGTGAAAAGACTTAACATATTTACAGAGCAACACAAAATGAGAAACAGCGAATTGATGCTCACTTTGAAAAGGCTATGTTTAAATGTATTTAAAAGAAGAACAAATTGATTAGGAAAATAGAAACAAATCCTGTGAAGCTTTGTTATGTAATATATTGTTTAATGAAATGTTATCAACACAGTCAGACAAATGCTTCTGAATAGTGCCTTGATATGGCTGCATTTCTGCTTGCATAATGTACTATTAGACATGAAAATATGTAAGTAAGGCATTTTAAACTTTATTTTTCTGAACAGTCTTCTCTCTATTTTTAGGTCCTGTTCATTTCATAGAATGATCTCATTATTTAAACAAACATAAATGGACATCTGGCAAATTCAAACTGAATGTGACTCATATGCAAATGTGATCTCTATGAATAACACATATTAGGAATGGAGCGTCCATGCAACCAAGCCAAACCATGCTGATTCTATAGATACTTAAAAATGCGCTGTGCTGATTACATTAAAGGGAGATTTTTCTCTCTCAGGTAATCACTATTTTTATTACTAATGAATGTTTTTCTACCTCTATGTGAAATCCAGTTCAAAGTTGCCAGATTTGTAGATTGTCTCCTATTGGCATAGATTAAACTAACACAAAGTTTTAATGCTCCTGGCATTAAACTCTCTCCTGAACTCTGTATTATTTTAAGATACTTAGTATCTTAAGATACTTAATGCTTCTTAAAATTCTCCAACATTTTTTTTTGAAGAACCAGAAGGTGTCTTTCTATGCATTTGTGTTGCACCTACTGAGGAACTGCCTATGCAACATACGGAAAAGCAGTTCCCAAACTGAGCAGGTGTCTATCCCATTCCTGAAATTCCCACAGCTATAGGGAGCCATTCATTTTCCAAAAATGAGCTGATTCCTGCAGGGCATTCTAATTCTGAAATGATGTTTTATTCCCTTCTATTTAAACCTTCTCTCTTCTTTTGTGATTTAAGTGTGATTGTACCATTATTCTGGCCAAAGATGCCGGAATGAGACTCCCTGTGGGGCCCAATCTCACTCACATCCTTAGGCCCCTAACCCTAACTCCTCTCACCCAAATAAGAGAGGCATATCCTGAAGAGAGGCACAGAACAGGAATTGTTGGAAATGAGAATTTGATCCAAGAAATAAAACTAAAGGCTCAGACATAACAATGCAGAATACTGCCACCAGGTGATTGTTTTCATTCCAGGCTGCTCTGTTTTATTTTATGTCATTCCTTTTTTCTCATTAAATATAATTTCTGATTATGTTATCCACAGATCAAATTGAACTTAAGAATTATCCTTCCTAGGTCCTTGTTTTCCTCAGCATATATCATGAAGTTCAATGTTTCTGTAAATTGGAATGAAATCTACACTGCTGATGCCTCAAATAGAAAATACTTTGTTTCTTACACAGATAGCGGAGCATAGACATCTTTAATATTTTCCCTTCTAACATAACTGACCACAAATAACTATATTTTTGTAACATGAATTTTTAGCTTCCTCTATTCTCCATGCCTTTGAACATATAAAATTGATTACAGAAAAAGTCAGAGATCTATAAATAACTACTATATGTCAAAATTATATTATCTATTACCAGGAACTAATAAAGTCTCTTATAAAAAACACAATTTTACGTTTAGACATTAAGGGTTGAAATTCTGATCTCAAAGTGAAGACATCTTTTGTTATTAATGTCTGTGAAGTGTGAACTTCATGCATAAAAGTGAAGAAATGCAAACTTAATGTTACATATGGAACTGTCACCTTTCCTTTTAACATAAACATTAAGACTTAGGTTCTGCCCACAGTTTCTCAGAGAACATCATTTGCTACAGCTTGAAATACAAATGTGTATTGAACAATTTATCTGGAACTTCAAATGACAATGTAATGATTAATGTATCCAAAAAGAGCACTTCAACTCACAATTTTGGCTCTTTAATACTAACAGGGGTAGAAGATGTAATGCTCTTCATGGGGTTCAACAAAAATAACCACCAGAGAATAAAAAGAACAAGTCCAAACTTAATGGTTTAGGGAAGTGAAAACACAGAGTTTCATATATAAGAATGCATTCTGAAGCTTGAGTTTGGCATATCTAAGTTTGTGAAGCTGATATGAGGGATTTATATTAACTTACAGTTTACAAGTGGCTGCTGGTTAACTGTTGGTTAGAATTCATTGTTAAGTTAATTCTTTCAAACTGAATATTGAACTGCCACAGATAATTATAGACATTATCTCAGAACAAATACATTTTTTTTCAAAGTCATTAGTAGCAATAGAAATCCTACATATTTCAACATCTTACTGTTCCTATCCAAGTCATTTTCAGGTGAAATATCCTAATTTTTGCAAAAAAATCATGCATCTAAGCATGCAATGAATTGATTTTTTTTTTCTGTGAAAAGACTGCTATCATTTTTCCTTTTACTCTACATTCCTAACATAATACAATTTAGTCAATAGTTAGGTGAATATCTCCAAGAACATAATGCTTGTGAAATGCACTGATGATAAAAGGCTGCTTCTAACTACCTACATATGTACTTAACAATTAAGGACTGGAGGAAAAAAACAATTAAACTCCATAGAAATCACTGGAATCAGGAATATACTTAAAGTTTGGTATGAGGAAGAACTTATGGCTCTTATTTGTCCATGTGCATACATGCTTTACAAAAATAATCTTCCAGTTGTACTCTTTCCTCTGTGCAGGAGCCTATGCTATGTAATCAATATCATATTAAAGAAATACTGGGTTGCTCATGATGCATTTTCTCCAGCTTACAGTCTTAGATTATTATTCTTGCAATTAAACTCACATTTAGGTATTTTCATTTTGTCTTATAAGTACATCCATAAATGTACTTAATAATGTTAAAAAGAATATTTTGGCATCAGTCTGCATGGTGACATACACGTCATGGTTGTTCTGAAGGACAGCCTGAACTTCAGTGCTAAGTAGACTAATAACTGCATTTTAGATCTGTTTCAACCTGAGCCGCTTCTGGAATATTTTTTTTGAAAAATGCAAGTTGTGGGCAGCACATTATTTCTGGAAGATTACAGGTTTTCTTTTGTGATTAAAGTTTTAGCTTTTGAAGCTTCCCTCTGTCCCCCAGTGTAGGTCCCCCAGAAAAGCACTGATGGAAATTACTGTTCAAGTCTTTTTGCAAATGCTATAGAGCATATTGGCTAATGAATCCACAATTTTCAGCAGAATATTATAGCATAATTACAGAGTCATAGGTGTGTTTTCAGATTTTCCTCTTGGAGGAAAAATCAAAGATGAAGGATTTGTTTGGTAGAATTTTTATTATATGAAGTTTTTTTTTCCACAACTAATCCACAATAGCAAATGAGTTTGTTACAATTCTGAAAAATTCCATAGTTGCATAGGTTCAGCTATATCATTATATTTTCTAGTAAAAATATAGGCTCAGGAAGCTTTCCCAGTGCTGATCTTCTCCCCAGAGATTCAACAGAAGGCTTTAAAAAACTCCCCAGCACATTAAATAGAGCATATAAAAAATTATTACCTTGAGGAACCTGCAAATCTGTGAGTTGGATGAGAAAACAATGACCTACTTCCTCTCATTTCTATAATGGATGAAAAGGAAAACAGGTCCATATGGTACATATGGGTAACAGAGTTTATTTTTGAGTTAATCCCAGAGCAGGACATTTTTGCCTGTCCACCTGTGAATTTCTACCATTGATAACACTTACTAAGCATATAAAAACAAGATTCTTCATAACTGTCATTTATACAGTATCTGCTACAAATTAGAAAGGCATCAGTGTTCAAGACCGAACCTCTAGGAAAGGGTGACGTTTAATAAATTATATCACCATGTGAAAATGTTTCTTTCTCCTTAAATAAATAATGCTGCAACCTCTAAAACCTTAAGGATTTTATGCTCTGAACTTGATCAGTGAAACTATTAAAATAATACCATATGTTGGACACATCTTTAAAACAGATCTGCCTGGTCTGCAGAAGGTGGTGGGAAAACACCCTGTCAACCCTCTCTGAATCTCTACTGTCTCCCAGCTGGACAGAGGAATGTAAGAAAACACCAACCTTCCTTCTTCATATAAATAAAAGGAGGAAATTTGCTTTCAATTAAGGAAGCTAAATTGAGTGCAAAAGGAACTAAAAATTGTTGTAGTACCTGCCTAGAATACCATAAAAGGTGGAAAATGGGCATTATTCAAAACCTAAGAAAAATAATAAGGAAACATTAATCAGAGGGAAAAGATGAGCAACCTATGCAATGACCTACCCACATACTACATCAGAAACACTGGATTTCTTTATTATTTGTATTATTAACACACACTAAATACATAATTATTACCAGCATTTTCAACATACTTGACTGCATTCAATGCACAATATATCTAAATAACTATCTGAATATCTTAAACAACGAAATGCACTTGCATAATCTTACAAATCAAGGCTCAGAAAACAGCTTTAGGACACAGGCAGAACTTTGTGAACGGGACTGCTCACATTGTTGAAGCACTCATGGATATAGTACAAACATACATCTCTCTGATATTTTTAAGATTTCCAAAAAAAAAAAACCCTTAAAGCTTTCTCAAAACCTGTTTTACTTGCAGAAAATAAGTGCTTTCCTTACAGCTTAAAATCCAACGCCTAAAAGCATTGAATAGATATAAAAGTGAAGTCAGATTTCTTTTATACTGAGGTTATATAGTCTCTAAGCTGTATACGGAAAAGATTTTGTCTTACAAATGATAATAACATAATTCAAAAGAAAATGACTGATATCGCACCATTTTTTTATTGTTATTAGCTACAAGCAGTACATCTATTTGTTGTATATTCTTTTCCAATCGATACTGAAGGGGTACCTCTTAGTACCCCTGTTAGTATATGACGGGAAACTTCATTTAAAAAAAAACAGCACAGCACCAACTGACTTAAAGAGAATTCAGCAAATGTTAGCAAGATAGAATTACTGTGTAAAGATATCATGCTTTTGCCTATGCATGAGGCAATTTTGGTTCACAGCTTTATGTCTATGAAACTTAATCTACAGGATTTAGCAACAGTCAACAGCAGCGTTTGAACTTTCAAAGGATCATCTTTAAATATTGAGTATATATCAGTAGGAAAATAGCAGAAATAGGCAATCGAAGTCTCACAGTGATGTTGGCAGTATGTTTCTCTGCTATTACCATCTTACTAATAAAGGCAGAACTTGTGATTCAAAGAGTTAATTCACATAGTTAAAGAGAAATATTTCTGACCCTGGATATCAACTCTAAATGAACTTGATCTGAATTGCAATATGACAAATTTTGTGATACTATCTTCTGACTTTTCAGTTTCAGCATGTGATGATAATCTCTGAGTGCAATCCAGAATTCATTAGGGCCCACTGGAATTTTGTCACTAGCTTAATGGTATCAGGATTTTGCCAGTGTGTCGCAGGGGCAAGTACAGCAACAGCAAACCTGATCTTCCCCTTCCTCCTCACTGATGAGGAGTGGTGTTCTACTGCACATCTATCAGTCACGCATCAGCCTTTGACTGCTTGCACCGCCAACACAGGATTTTATAATGCTGACATGAAAGCTCCTGGGAGTTGTTAAGTTGCTAATTCGTTTCAATTTACAGACACTGAAACCAAGTGAGTTCTGCCTAAGTTTCCACTTAGGAGGAACACGCTGATGCCTTCAGGGTACTTTCTGCTTATTTTTCACACATAGAAAAGAAAAAGCTCTACTTCTCAACTTGTGTTTTCAAAGAACCATCTAGCTGTCCTATAGAAAAATTCTATAAATCATTACCTTTTTCCTTCTTGTTAAGCAGACTGCATACAAATCAGGTAATGAAAAAAATCAATTTCAGTATAACAACAACCATTAATTTAAATTTGGTTAACCATTAATTTAAATATGTTACATGAAAAATGCATGCATTTGAATTAAAGAAAATTAAACTGTAGAAACAGAAATTATTTTGCAGAACTGCTGTTGGTGTCTGGACGATGTTTGACTAATACTGTCTTAGACTGGGTTGTTTTGATAAAATGACTCTCACATGGTACATCAACTAAGAACAATTTATATTTTCCCTCAGGCACATAATTTTCCTCTAGCTTTGAGAAAGGAAAAATCTTTTAAAAAATATTTATCATATTAAATGGAATAAATTTGTGCTGATACAAACCATGAGTCAAGATACTTATCATCACATTTATAAATATTTTTATATTGTCCTTGTTGGTACTGCACTTCTTAACCCATATGATATTTCTGAGTATGATTATGACCATTTTACAATTGGAGATGTGAGAATATATGTACTGTGTGTATTCCTGAGTTAGATCTGAGTCTACCCAGTATGGAGTTGAGCATAGTATGCAAAATCTCTGAAAGAAGAATGGTAAATTAACTCACATCTGGTTCTGTCAAGTAGCTGTATCTTGTGTTCTACACTAGATTGCCATCTCTGAACTGCAGGCACAAAGCAGAAGACCAATAAAAGGATCAAAATCATCAGATCACCTCTTCTGGTATACAAACAACTAAATAAAAGAGTTACAAATACTTCAGGCTGCTTTCTATTCAGGCTTGCCAGACTCTGAGTCCTTATAGAGAATGTAGAGGACTTTAGTAGTTTTCTGCCTTGAGCCATTGCAAGTACCCTAATCAGCCTCAGGCTGATCATCACATGCTGGTTCAGTATGACTACAAATAACTTGGCAGAGATTACATAGGGCTTCTGTGGAACATCAGGACCTTGAACTGTTATCTGTCCATGAAAGTATTGCTCGGACTGCAGACTTCGATCTCTTTCTCTCCCTCCTTTATTTAAGAAAAAACAAACAAAAACCAAACAAACAAATAAAAAAAAGCACAACCCCGTCAGACATATTTTAGCAGAAATCTCAAATTGTAACTTAAAGCCCAAAACTAACGCAGTTCATGACAGCTGCTGAAGTAGCACTTCATAAAGCTACAGCTGCAACAATATCATCAAAGATAAGCCCTGCTTGTTTCAAAACATAAATAGATTAACTACCCATTGCTCTCGGTAGGTCATCATTTAGAACACCACTAGGAAAAGACTCTAAATAGCGGAGAAACATTAACCAGCAAAAACAAAACAAACAAACAAACAAACAAAAAAACTGTAGACCTCATGCTCCACAAAACTCCATTTCTTCAACAGATAGCCACCACAGGCTTCTGAACAACACAAAAAGCATATTCCCAGAGCAGCTTTCCCTTGGTTACTAAGATAGCCATCTTGCTGCTTCTCTGAGGTGAGTTTACAGATTAAGACTTGGAACTGAAATAGCATCATGGTCTTCAAGTGGGCTTTTAATTTCTTATCTTCATAATTCCTTATTTTACTAAAAAAAACAGACAAATAACCTTCCCTGCATTCAAGCCAGGGGATTAAAAAATAATGCATGGCTTTTAACTGTCTTTCCCAAATAATGCAAGTCAGTAGGCAACACAGATGGTGATAATAATAGCAATATTTTATATATATACATATATATTTATTTGTATATGTAATTCACTAAAGCACGATGCTAATTTTCTAGTATTTGGAAAGAGATTGTTTAAGTTCTCCTGTGAACATCTACGTACAACAGTGACAAGCTGGAACAAAGTGATTAATCCCATATATCAAATTAATAACTTTGAATTTTTCTTCTGTTTAATCTCAAAACAGACTTCCAGAAAGTTGTACAGAATGCAGAATAACCCAACTGATAACCATCTCATTCTCTAAAAGATAACATTCCCTCCTGAACTCCAAAACAAATGACATGATTACAACTCAGAAGCACAATTTAAATACAGTTCAATTCCAAAACAAGAAGGATAGATAAGGAATAATAGTGGTCTGGGTGATAGATGTTACAAGACAGCCTCACTTGCAGGGGACAGTAAAAGCATAAGGATGCATCACTCCCTCCTCTCCTACAGACTTTCTCAAGGCAACAGAAAAAAATTGGAGGCCTCTTCTCTTTCTGAATCAAGAACATGCAGAGTAGAGGGAAAGCACTGGCACAGTAACAGAGAAAGGAGGGAAAAAAGGAATCTTCTGAAAGTCACCATTTCCTTGGACTGCAGGTGTTGCTTATCACCCAGCGGTGGGCAAAACTCCAGTACCCGCTTATGGATACATACACATAGGTGATATTAATATAGTGAACACTGCAAATTGTTATTAATGTGAACAGTCTATATCTAGATGTTTGTTGCATGATTATGGAACTCCAGAGCAAAGCCAAAGTTTAGGTATCTTTTAGAGTAACTGTATTGATGCATGTTGGATTAAAAAGACAATGTATATAGATGGCAACAGAAGTTTTAAATATATCAACTAGTTATCTCATTGTCGACCATTACCAATCACCCCCTCCCCCTCTTCCTCCCCATTCTTCCCAACTCTTTTGGCTTTGATATTGCAATCTTTTCTCAGCAATAACACCCCTTGACTTCAGTTTCTGCTGGAATTCTGCCTGAGTAAAGAGTACAGGCATAATCTCAGTTTTTGTAGATTTATGCAGTGAGGCACACAAAAGAACATGAAATAGCTTTAAGTAACAAATTTCAGACTCTTGTAATTTGACTCTAGAGTAATTTTAAAATACATATATAGGCTAGGTATGCAGTTTCAACTGAAGTCCTTTCATCAACATAAATGATTACACAAGTAGTCTGAAAACTTTAATTTGGGTTATTTAATCAGACTTTTTGTATTTCAGTGAACCTAAGTAAGTGGTACAGAATAGTATTTTTCTTTTTCCATTTTTAAATACTATAATTTCCAGGAAACTTAAAATTCTCTTAAATGCATGATGCTTCTGTATTGAAATGTGGCATAAAAGTGCCATAGGGCCCTCTGCAGAAAAATGACTAATAAGATGTTTAGAATGAAATTCTATATGCCTCCATCAAAAACTATCATTTAATTTTAATATTTAGAAAGGATAATTTCAAAATTACAGAGACTTCAAAGTTCAAAAGAACACCAAGTTCCTTTCAGTATCATATGCAGTACACTGCTTCGGTCTGCCTTATTCACAGAAGAAAACGGCCAGCCAGGTGCACCAACTCATCTTACACTACAACTTTACATAAATCCCCACTTAATCCTTTGGATTTATACTGCCCTTTGAATTGGGTTAAGGAGCAGTGTGAAAATGCTCCTAAAGCCTCAATGTAAATGTTTCTTTAATCCTATTAAAGCCACAAAACAGGCCCAGCTGAACGAGCAGGAAACTGAGCTAAGGAACTCTCTGTGACCCCATCACTACTGTCTCTCTTGGCACTGACCCTCTGGTCACAAGTTCATCCTGGGCATGCTGTGGATGTACTGACACTGGGCTGACAAACAACATCAGTATCTGGCCCCTTGGAACATATACATACATATCAGATGGTAGTATGTTTTGTAACTTAACAAAGTAACTTAAAGCTGAATTATTAAAATAGTTGATACAGACATAGTAGATGTGATTAAGTGGTTTTAAATGCAACTTCATCGCATTACACAGATCTTTATGAAAATTTGGCACTGAATTCGGCCAAAATGATACAGCTTTCGTGCTTTTCTTTTTAAGTCAGAAGACGGGGTAAAAGTTAAAAGAAAAACATTCAAGGTGACACCACACTTTAAAAACTGGGAACCTGGTCTGTTAAAATGTGTTGGTGGTAACATTTAGGGTTTGGACTCTCATTAATGTGGCCCCAGGGAAAATATAAACACTCTTTCTGAAATTAAATCTTGAGTTTGCCCACCACAGTCTTGTTTTCAGCTTCAGCTGCTGGCACTTCAGCCTGCAATTGAGGCCTTGCATCAGATGCCAAGCCAAACATTCAGGAACAAGAATGGTAATGACACCCTATTTTGTTCTAAGTCATATTAAAATATAGCAAGTATTTGAAATTATTCATTTAAAAGAAATTGATTTTCTTAGTTTCTCCCACTTGCACTTGCATTTAAGAAATCTTCTTTGAAAGAAACCTGTTCTTGGCTCTTGAAATTTAGCACACTTATGAGACAATAGTGAACTTCAAAATTCTGATAATTGCTGAATAATACTGACGATCATGAGCTTTACCTACAGGAGCTCGGAAATGAAGTCTCTGTTTTTAGGTGCATGATGTTGCAAATGAACAGATCAGTAAATCGAAGTCAGTAATCTGCAACACAAGGTTTTCAAGAAGGATTCTTCCTATTCACAACAGTGGGATATACTAATATTGTAACTCTACAAATAAAACATTTCATACCAAAAGCCATATCACTTCTCCTTCTGTTGCTTAATATACTATTTACAAACTTAGTGTGCTGCTCCAGCTATTCACTTTCCCTCTCTCTCTCTCTCTCTTTTCTACCTTCTGTAATCAAACAAGGTAGGTGAATAAAGAGTACCAGACAAAATGCCAGATGTAGCCCTGTCCCAAGTAAAGGCGCTGGGTTTTCCTGCATGAAAAGAAAATGACCAGTCTTGCTAACCTTCCCTCCAAGCTTCTGAACTTCCACAGTCACTATCCCCTGTAAGAGGAAAAATTACAGTTTGGATCTAAGTGGGAATGTATGGAATGTCTTATGTAACAGTTCTCTAATACATTTTACTTTCTAATACATTTTACTTTCAGGTAAAGGGAATCTGGGTTATAAATTAATCTACATCTTATCACTTCAGGTCATTCTGATTCAAAGCAGTTATTAAACAGAGTTCACCTGCCACTGGAAAAATGGAAAACTAAAGAGATGTGAAGCTAACCACTTATAAAAAGACAAAAGAAAGAAGTGGACAGGACCTTATTAAAAGTCTTAGTAAATCCACTGCTAGAATTGCAAAATTGTTTAATGCAATGACGGGAACCATGCAGAAGTCTCCTGAATGAGATTAAAATGTACTCCACAGTTCTACCTAATATACTGAGTGGATATACTCAGGCACAGTCCTTCTTGCCTTTATTTTAAGACATAATTCATTAAAATCAACCCTGAAGTAAGTGCCAACTCGCAATCTAGCCTACATCGCTGGCTATAGAAACTTTCATTTTTATTTGTAGACTATCTGTATTTAGGTCTGGATGCACTAAGAAAGCAGATGCTGAATGCTTGTTGTGCCTTTACTGAAGCAAATAACTGCAGAAAAGGCAGAGTGTTATATTGTTTAAACTATAGCTGACATAGATGCCAGCAGACATTTTCTGAGTGCAAGCAAAGCAAATCATGTCTGTGCTCTTCTTAGAACAATAAAGTAATGTATACATTTTAAAAATGGCAGACCATGCCTGTTTGGTCTAGCTACTGAAATGTTACTGGACCAGCTTGTGGTAAAAAATATCTTCCGTTCAGACTCAGACATTAATAGGTATTTTAGAAGCACTTTCAAAGCACTCCATTCCACATTGACATGCAGTATCTATTTCAGAAGGCCCTTTTTAAAAGTGTTTTTTTCTTCTGCTTCCACTCATTGTCATGCCAACTGCTGCATATGCATATATTTTACTAGAAATGGTAAATAATTTTGCAAAGAAGAATAAAGAATAAAGTAAAAAAGAATATCGGTTGGGCACAGTTGGGCAATAATAAAAAAAAGAATGTTTAATCTAAATGCAATTATCATCCCAAGAAGCTGAGCTCTTACAGTATAATTATCTTAGATTTAAAACTACATTAAGATTCAAATTTCAAGTTTAGATTTTACTAAATTGCAAAAAATGGCTTCAGCCAATAGACGTATCACCAAAGTAGATACACAATGTCTAGAAGCACAGAGAGGAAAGCCACAGTATAGGTAATGAGAAGAATGTGGAATTCCAATATGAACAAAGCTAAAATAGATATTACCTCAATAAATGTCTAGAAGGCAACCAATTTAATAATTTCAAAGAAGATGCAATATAGATAAAGCAACAGTTGAACTCTGTGTCAACTGTTGGACGGAGCTAAACCAACAACCTAAAATGTTATTAAAATTGTTTTAATTACAGTGTGCCGCAAATATGTTAACAAGCTTGAGGATTGATGCACGTGTAAGATAAAAATGATTCCAAGTGTTGTGACATTTGCTTGGTGGCAGAAATACCAATTACATAAAATTACAAAATAATCCCACTGAAATGGGCAAAAGGATTACTTTAAGGTACAGCGGAATATCGGGTGACCCTACATAGATGTGTATTACCAAATGCTTGTATTTTCTCAATATTTTTCCAAGAGCAAATAACCTAATCTCACTGTCCTAGTACATACCAAGTCTTTGTAATCTCCCTCACACCCCCTTTAGTTGAACAAAACTGCAGAGAAAGTACCTGGACAGTGAAGCAGCAAATGGGACTGAAAGTTTAGTTTCCAAAAGCAATGGCATTACTACCAAACGAAATAAACACTTTCTCTACAAAAAGCCAGAGGAAAACCTTTTCATCTTGTTCTTCACTTTACAGTAAAACAGACCTGGTTTATACCAGGTTGCCCCGAGTTTCTATGATATTAAAAAAAAAAAAAGGTGCCCCCTCCCCCCCAAAAAGATCCAAACAAAATGTATTAAATACCAAAACAAACAAGTAAAAAAATCCTTTGGATATTCACAATTTTAAAATGTGTGCTTATATCTTGGTAAATATTAGTCAGAGAAATGCAGTGATTAGTTATGCTCTCTACAAAAGGTTATGAAGCACACCTACACAAATCATAGTCACCTAAAACTAGATGGGAGTGCATTTATGATGAAAATATTTGTATGTCAAGGAAATACGGACTATGGAAATACAAATCTTTCATTCAAATGATTAATCAAGTCCTGACATATAAGCTAATTTATTTCCCCTCTAGGCCAAAATATGCCCTTCGGAAGAAAGGAGAGCTGTGTGCATGTACCAGGACAGAATTTGGCTGCTTAATATAGCTTGCTTTGTTGTCGGAAAACAAGCAGTTTCCTGAAAGAAGATGAAAGTCAATATAAAAACAAAAAGCTTGAATTTACTAGCTGACAAAGGGTATGAGCATAAAAACAAACAAACAAAAAAACTAACAACACACGCACAACATGCTTACTGTAGGTATTTCCATCATGAAGTAAATTTTTGTCATTTAAAAATTTCTTTAAATGACATATTCATCATGAACAGATTTAATTCGTAGAAAACTCTCTCTGTGGTGGCTTACTTCTGTAGATTCCAAGTACAAGAATTTTTTCATTTTTCTCTACATAGTGATATCCATAAAAATTTTAAAAGTATACAAACAATAGAAAATGTTGTATTGTACTGTGCTTTTGCCCACTGTACACACACACAAACTAGAACATATTAAAAGAATATTTTATGATGCACTCAATAAAAGTGAACAGACAGTAATTTACTGAACTATGAGGTTTATAAAGAGCTCTCGGTTACTATCATTTACAACAAAAATAGTGGAATTGGACAACAGAATAACTTTATATATGTTCATTCTATAAACTTCCCAACATTTGTATGATCTTAAAAGTTGACAGTATCAGGTTTTGAATAAAAGGCAAAAAACATCTACAGATTATGCAGAAGCTTGAATATTGCACATGTTTTGAAGAAATATGAAGCAGAGCAAAAAAATTCTTGACCTTTGAAAACAAAAAATAATTGCAAGCAGATCTCAGTTTGAAATACATTAGTGAGCAATTAACTGCTTTGATGATTAAATTTTTTATAAGACACTTGGAAATTTTTTTTTTTTTTCATTTATGGACTTTAGCCTGAGTCAGTTTCTGGACAGTTTCAAAGGACACCATCAACACGGAAAAAAAAAAAAAAAATCACATTTCTGTCTGTAAATTTCCTATCTACCTGTAAAAAGTAACCCCTAAAATGACTAAAAATGAAGGACATTCATAAAAACAAATAAAACACTACCCTCACTTCCTTCACTCCTGTTCAGAAAGTGACAGGTAAAGGGTGACTGAAAGGTCAGTTGTCTGTCTTTACCAAGATCAAGGTGAGGCAGAAGAATAGCTGACTTCTGAACAATATATAATAATATATAATATTATGAGCATATAACAATATATAATATTGAGACTTTCCCGGTCTACATGCTCACTGAGGAGACAACGGCATTTTAGATTTTGTGAGACCTTACTTTCTGTGTAATTGCCACTGGCAGAGAGGCAAGCACCCACACAAGAGGTAGCAAGCAGCTATGATGCTGGCATTCTTGAAGCTTCTCATACAACAGACAGTGACAGAGATGAGAAGGAACTAAAGCACCGCCATGTATTCTCTGATGATATTCTCGTTTGTACACATCTCATCTGAAAAATAGATGCTAACTTGCTTACCTCAGTATTACAGGTACTCCATATGGAAACACTTACATGGTGTGATGCGAGTTCGGAGGATAGCCTGGAGTGCCTGACTGCATGAAACGGGGGAAGCACATCTTCAGGGGGAAGATCTTATTGGGAAGGACAAATATTCCAAGGCTATTGAGTCTATTTCCTGTGGTCTTAATAAAATAATCCTTTTATTTTTTCCTTGCTTCACAAAGCTCTATGCAGAACTGCCTGTGTTCTATTGAGTAAGGCTGCCTTTTATGCAAGGAACTTATGTATCTCAGAAAGCCACAAATATTTTGTCAGTTGTGTCACTAAGCTATAATGAAAGTATTTTTGAAAATGGATTCTGGAGATTTTTTTTCCCTCCTAGAAATATCTCTCCTTATTTTCCATTAGAAAATTAACACATAAGAGCTACATAGCTTGACTAGAGAATTAAACAGGGATAAAATATACCAAAGATCTACTTGCTCCTGTGGCCAAAGAGCAAAGGACAGGAGATGCAAATGTGTGGTATGCTGAGGCTGGCAGCTTAGAATAATAATCAGTATGTTTGTTCTCCAAGGGACCAAACCATCTTGCTATGTCTTTGTATCTTTTATTGAAAATATCAACAGAGTACAATTTGTTATAGTATACATAGGTATATTTGCAGTAATACTTCTAAACACTAGTTCATAAGGGTGGACAGACTTCTGTTTGAAATTGTCTCAGTCACACTGCCTGACAATCTTGTACTCTGCACTATACCTCATGAAAAATAGCATCCCAGGAAAAAAACAATATCTAAAATGGGCTGCCAAAATGATAAGCTTTTACCATCCTGTTATTTTGAGTCCTAAAAATGCTTATAGCAATGCTTTAAAGTAACATTTGATTCTCCTTGGGTACATGATGTACTGAAGGCATGCATATTGCAATAAGTTTTTACTTTTACAAAACAGGTTATTAATTTGAAATTTCTTTTAAAAAAAGTATCTTTTATTTAGGTACTAAAAGAATGAAATCCATGTATGTGTTACTTCATGACATGAAAACATACTGGATTTAAGAGCTAGCCAAGTGTCTAGTGACAATAAAAGCAGAAATATTTGAAAATATACTATGAGTCATAATTTGTTTTCACCATGCTACCACTCTCCACAATTCCTTTTTTTTGTTTTTGTTCTTCTTGTTTTGTAAATGCAGAAGTATTGATCGTGCATATGCAAAAATAACATTCCAAATCAGAAATGTCCATATTTACGTCTGAGACAACAAATGACAAATGTGCCACAAATAGGTCCTGCAAACATGGTAGCAGCAGCTATCAAACTTACTGCTGCCCTTGAGGAAATGGGAAACAACTGAGTACATCATTCTGCATACGCACATACCACAGCACACGGCCAGTGTATTTGGCTTTTCTTTTAGACATGACTTTGTTTTTCGAAAAACAGCTACAGGCCTGTAAATTCCTTTTCACTACCAGTACAGTTTATTTACGTAACGGGAACACAACAAGAAGCTGTACTCTACATGTCAGCACAATGTCAGACCAATGCCCATCCAGCCCAGCATTTATCTTTAACAGAGACAAATAGCAAGTGCCTAGTAAAGAAAAGAGTATAACAGAAGTAGCACTGAAATACCCCCAAATATTCAGCTAGCTGAATCAGAGAAGCAAGTGCTTTATTTAATAGCCCTTTATGAATCTTCCTTTCACTAACAAAACTCTACTTCAAACTAAAACTTTACTTTAAAACAAACAAATAAAACAAGGGGGCGGGGGGGAAAAACCCACACATTTAACTTTTTAGTATCTATGATGTCTGGCAGGTAGGACTTCCATATTATCTAAAGAAGTATAACCTCCTGCTTGTTTTGAATTTGTCATGTTCTAACTGTACATACTGGATCACTTTATAATCATTAATGTCTTTTTTTCCTCAGAATCATTACGTGCAGACTTCCATGAGGCAGCGGTATGCTGCAGTGCTCAAACACAAACTTTTGTCAGAAATAGTTGCCTGCTAGGAAGGCACTTTTCTACTCTGTAAGTTAGAAACTAGTAATTTTGAGGCTTCCACTAAGACAAGATCACAGATCTCTTGGAACAGAAATGTCTACAACACAGGCTAAGGCTAGAAATACTTCTGAAGTTTTGCGTTTTTCCATGCATTTTTTTTCAACAAAAAAATGCTTTTAAAATATGATATCTTTTATCTAAACAAAAGCTATTAACAAGGTAAAAGAACATTCAATCATGTCCACAAAACAAGTGAAAAAATAGACGAAATTACTTAAGTGCAGTTTCAGCTGCACAAAAATCAAGTCAAACACAAAGAGGGTAAACTCAAGTTATGTTCTTGTACTGGTTATTTATGAAACATGGAGAAAACATGAAGATATTTTTTATATTAGAAATTCCAGTAAGATTGAAACTAGTGGAAAATACTAAACCGACTTATTGAAGTGACCTAAAAATTATTTGAAAGAAATCCCTTCTTTAATAATTAAAAACAAGGATTTTTCATTTAAGATGAAGTCATAAAAGTACAGAGAGCACCCAGATGTTGCAGGACAGTTATGTGAGCACAGTGCTTGTTCTAACAGTGCATCTTTAAACATAAAGACCAAAAACAAGCAAGGAAAATAACTGTTTCATCAGCTTTTTATAAGTAAGCTGAGAAGCACGAACTGAGAAGTACAAATATCCATGTTTAATAAAAGAAATGGCAGTGCTCAACTTTCAACCCATTTAAAAAAGCATCATACTTGAGTTTGAGCAATTTCTTGCACTAAGCCTCTCATGCTTGTTTTTCTTCTTTTCATGCAATAGCCATGGTGATTCAAATGATCAAACGGGTATGAAAAGGAAGTGAAAAGTGTATTTGAACAACTGGAGTATTACATACAACTAAATTAAGTTGCTTTTACAAACTGTAGAAAGAGGAAATAGAACAAAGTATCCAAAACAAAAATATTTGTAGATCTGTAGTTAATACTAATTAAGTTACTTTGCACATGGTTTGTGTGCTGATGGCAAGGTGAAGGTTAGAAATCATCCATGGACGTAATTCATTCTTCTTAGCTTATTTCAAAAATGTAATTTCATGAATTTATTACCCGAATTATTTTCCATTAAGCTGGAGACTAATATTTTTGATGGTATATTGAAGAACAGAACCTGTTAATATTCTTAAATTCATCTTCGGCTACAATAAACATTTAGCATTTTTACCCTAGTGCATGGTTCTGGGTTTGTAGAACTAACTCCTTATGGCTCCAGAAAAATATTGGAAATTTATAAAGGATGAATCATTTGCATTTTATGACATAAGCAGGAGAAGCTAAATATCAATCACAAAGTCTAAAACCACATTAATAACCAAAGATGTGACTTAAGGCATTGAGAATTTCCGTCCAAAGATTTAAAAAGACAGAAAGATAAAAAAAAATTCAGAGAAACTAATGATGAACTATCAATAGTTATCTGAGAGCTATCAAAGTTGGAAGACCATTTAAGGGGACACAAGCAGAGAATTATTTTAATTTTCTTTCAATATAAAAAGTATCATAGTAAGACATGTGGTCTCACCTAAGCAGAACTGAGGTGCAACAGTGCGTCTCCTCCATGCTATGTCTACCAATTTGAGCCTAACGCAGCAGATCCAGCAGATTTTAATACCCATTTAATTAGCCAAAAGCGAAACTTTACTACAAAATTCAAATATCAAATTGCTCCAGATAATGCTCTAGTTTTTTTTCAAAAGTTTTCTTCTGTTTTGGATTTAGACTGAATATACTACACTCTCCTTCCCACCTTGGCTTAATTTTGCAATAAAGGAAAATGGTTTTGTAGAAATTATAAATGAAAAGCTGGCAGAAAAGATGTCAATACAAAAATCTGTAAAATACAGGAAATAAACATTTCTGCACCAAAATATTATTTCACATCACGGAAACACTATTTCTATCCAAATACTGTTCAAGTCACCATTTCAGAACTCAGTTCAATTACACATCTAACACTACTGGAAATAATTATTTTGAAGTACATAATGAACAGTTCTGTGAACATTAAAAACTGAACCACAGGAATGAGAAAAAAAAAAAAAAAAAGCACAAAGGAAAGGAAAAGGGTAAACAGTATAAAAATGACTTGTATAAATGATCATAAAGAGAACCTCCTCCTGAGTAATTTCATTACTTAGAATGTCTAATACCCCTACAGTCAAAACCCCAAGATGTAAAAAATGAAGGAATTAGAATTCCTGGTAAATAACTGGGAAAATTAAAATTCTACATTCCCAGAAAAAGATGACATTTTTGAGGCAATGATACTCAAACTCAAATCAAATAGTAACTTGGCAATTAACTTAATCAGGCATTGGATCAAGTTCCATATGCAAAAAACATCATAAAACTCTTGATGATTGAACATAAAACTCTGTGGCAATGACTGAACAAAGAATCTCCAAACAATTCCAAATGCATAAATAATTATGCTAAGATCCCATTACAGGATTCATATAACTTCAGAATACCCAGCTAACAATGGAAATCACAGAGAGCATAAAATAAACTATACTTTGACAAGTAACTTTTATCTTTAATTTCTGAAACATGACCAAGAAATTCAGGTAAGACAAATTATAAATTATGGCCAAAAATGCACAATGCTTTGATTATGAGCTACAAAAATTCTGAGGTTCTGCTGTAAATCCACTATACAAATGCTAGTGTTTCAGGATCTACATAAAAAGAAATTTAATTGCACTCTGAATTTTAAGTCTTTTAAATACAAGGAAAGATTTTTTCTAAAATGCACTCCCTTGACAAGAATTTCTTGGATGCAGTCTACTTCAGACAAGATAGCAGAGACAAAAATTCTAATAGGGAATAAGCACCTTGTTTAGAAAATACACAGAAGTTTAAAGACATCTTCTTTAGAAAAGTAGCAATATACATCTGCAGATGTTGTTGTTATAACAGGAAGTAGTATAAGTTGGGAAATAAGCATCAAAATAAAATCTTACATGCCAATAAAATCTTACATGCCAATAAAATCTTACATTCCAAAATGTAAGAAAAATAATGGGAAACTGAAAAAAAAAAATTGCATCAAAGGCAAAATAGGATCTGTTACTGTAAAGCACATACAGTATAAAATAAAATTAGAAGTACTTCACTAAAAGAGCATTTACAGAAGCAGCCAAATCTCTAAGGGCAAAACCCTTTTAACTTCAGCAAACATAACGACATGGAGTGACCACGCTTTTTAATGGCTCTGTATGGATTCAGAAACAAATAACACAAAAGTAATACTTAGGTTTATTGAATGTTTTGGAACTTTTATAGATAAATGCAATGAAGAGAATTAATAACTGGTAGGAAAGCAATAATCCACACTGCTGTGTTTCCATGACTCTCTATCAACATAGAGAAGAAGCAGAAGTGGGAAGTCCTTGACCTTGTGTCCAGAGGACTAGGCTAGAAAACATCAGATTCAGACAAGGCACAGACTGCCAAGAGTTAGCCTGGCCCTTAAAACAACACAGTTGGAAAGCAGAAGTCATAAACTGTTTTCTAACGCTGCTTATGCAGCAGAAATCCTTTTCTGCTTAATCAGAAAAGGATTTCTCATAAGTATGACCCTTCTCTGACCACTTTAGGAAGGAATAAAAACTATGTCTAAAGACTAGATTTGATAACCCAAGAGGTCCATTCCAGTCCCATATCCTTTCTATTCCAGAAAGTCTAGATATAAATGAAAGTGGTTTCATGAGCTAGTGTGAACACAAAAAAAGAGAGGGTCTACACAGAATGAACAGAAAGATACTTTTGTACATTTACATTATTAAAGATATTTGGACGTATGCAATCATCACTATCTGTTTTTTAAATAATCCTTGAACCTAGGAAACATCGTATTATAGTTAATAACTACTAATCTGCTGATGCAGTTTTTGCGGGTATAGCCAAGCTGTGCATTCTTGCTTCAGTTTTCACTGGTGAAAGACTAATGAGAGATTCTGATGGAAAATTCAAGTTCTCCTTTGGATCCTGAGATGCAGCAGGTTATACTATTCCACATTGTGTAATTTATCCCTTCCAGAATTAAGAAGGTTGAATGTGACCCTAAAATATTTTACATTTCCTACTGTTCCTCCACTCCCCTAAAAGAGCTTGAGTTTACTAATCTGTCAGGATTTTTTTTTAAATAAAGAAAAAAAAAAAGAAATTAATAGATTTATACTGGCAATAGTTTTACCAGTTTTTTTCCGTGAACTCATTTTTTATTTTTTTAAATGCACACTACTGCCAGAGAAGAGTAATTTGTCTGCATTTCAGTTGTCAAGGTTAAAATGCAATGCACTCTCCTTAAAATTCACCAAGTTAACTATAATTACAACATATCTACATAAAAAAACATACCTAATTTTCTCCTGTAACTCCCCAAGTTTACATCCGTAGTATGAGACAGGAACTGAAAGCACCATTCCTCACATTAAACATATAGAGCAGCAAACTGAGTGCCAAGCCATTTCTATGTTTCCTTTGTCTGACACTGAAATCAATTTTCTGCCAAAATTATACAGTGCAAGCCAGCTGAAGTAAACAGGACAAATTATAATACATAAAACGTGCATGCATACTTTTGCAGAAACAGGCCTACAGGGATATTCCCCTCTGCCAGGATCCACTTAAACAACTACACCAGAAGGTCACAAGAGAGTGTAGACTGTCATCCCACTTTTCTTTCACATTGATTGCAGGGGACTACAGCATGAGTTTTTTTCCCCTGGGTATTGTACAGCAGTCTTTCTCAGAATTTTATAGTCTAACAATGCTAACATACAGAACCAACAAGAAAGGAAGACAGGAAATAAAACCACACAGTAGCTAACTAAATAAAATGTTAATAATATACTGAATGCCTACCATAATCTTAATTCTATATTCAATTAAGATATTTACAGCTTCACAAAAATTAGTAAAGGAATGTATTTTTCATATTATTTACTTCCTGGGATTTGTTTTTCAGTTCCTAGAATGCATGATTCTATGCAGCATTTTATTAGCTATAAATGCAGAAGAGTACATGACAGCTCAGTTACAATACTTCCAAAAATACCCATCCACATTAATTTATTAGCTGTTAGCACTGAAAATCTGAATTTGTCCAAAAAGACTTCACAGTTTGAATTTCATCATTTTTGGTCTTTTAAGAATTTAAAAATTATTTTAATATTGCTTTTAAGTTCATTTTCTCATTCCCGTATGCAAAGTAATACAAAATCATCTCATCTGGTGGGCTTAATATAAAATGCAACTTTCATGGATTGACTTTATGGAACAGCAGGCAGTAAACTTGGCACATTAAAAAAAAAGTCTCTGGTTCTACTTTGTGAGTACAGAGATAAGGTCAGAACCTAGTCTTTCAAAATGCTTTTACTCATTACTTCAATGAGATAAAGCAGAATGGTATCTTAATATTCTTCAGCAGTGATTTTACTCCACTGAGATATCACTTTCCTGCCACCACGTATTTTATTTTCGAGTTTATTTCTTGTTCGGAAATTAACTCTTACTTCTGTAGTTCTGTTGATTTGGTTTCTCTCTAACCAATAGATTCTAAAAACTCACTTGACTAACTTGCAACAACAGCTGCTTTCTACTCTGCTGTTTCACAGATGCTGCATCTGCTACAGTGTGCATCTAGCTTTCTTCACATGTTGGATCACTGAATGGAGACAGTGCAAGCAAACCAGTAGGGCATGTCCTTAAATCATTACTTTAGACATCAAGATAATACATTTCTCTTATTCTTCTCATTATATTCTATATA
>VZSV01000092.1:1571399-1599716 GCA_013398735.1 Nothocercus julius | reverse complement strand
AGAGGTCCCTTCCAACCTTAAGCATTCTATGATTCTATTCTATGATTCTATGATGAGCTTAGTAGGAGTCAGCCGGAGACACTGTGTTTCTTAACTCAGTTGGATTTTTCCATTTGTTTTCATGAGCAGCAAATGAGCTTCACAAAGAAAAGTGATTAAAAGCAAACTTCCAGGAAACAACAGGTTTGGCTGAGATAAAACAAAGTTTTGCTTTTTCCAGTACAATCAGTACAGCAAGCTTGAATGGTTGGCTTGTGCGATCTGTGGAAACGTGGGGCGTTTAGTATGGGGCGACCTCACCAGCTGCTTTCAAAATAGTCAGTTGACCAAAGGCTGATGTGCACAGCTCTGGCAAATGAGTTAGTAAAGCTTATGTCAGAAGGGATAGAGACCTTGAATATTCATTGGCAAGTGTCTCTTGGCTTCACTTAGGAAAGCATCTCTGACTAATAATTGTAGCAAGTGCATTTAAATTTGATTTCAAGGTTTTCTGAAGTTTTATACGAGCTTCTATAAGCCTGGAAGCTCTGGAAGATGCCTTTGAACAGAGGCAACAGTCTTACTGAATTTCAGCTATGAAGCACCTAGTGGTGACAATGAAATATTAAAAGGTCAAATTCTTCATTGCTAAATTACTTCCTTCACAACTTAGATAGCCAGGTTTGCAAGATCTTATTTGTGGAAAAAAAAAAAAAAAATTATAGTATTAGGTTCTTTATTTAGTACACCAGAGAAAACAGAACTATGACTGCAGCATATAAGCTGAACTGTTTCCAATATACTGCTATATAACCTTAAAAAATTGACTTTTTATTTGAAGTATGAAAATGAGGTAACCACAGAGCATTGTCCATCTTTCGTTTGCTGCATAAAAATAAATGTTACCCATACTGTTTTTTCTTCAATTTGAGATTTCCTTTAATCAAAGGCAAAGACTTGCCCACATAAGACTTGAGACATGAGTGTGAGATACGCAACAGTAAGAAGATTTCCCATATTAAAATTAATCTTCTCAACCTTTTGCACATGAAAAAATATGACCAAGACTCTGTTTCTCTGTTACTGAATGGGACTTATTTATGTATAAAGAAGTCAAAGATGTAGCATGTGAAAAGCTTCTTAGTTTAATTTCAAATTACTTATCCAGGAAAAGCTTTAAAATAAGATCTGTAAAGATTCACTTTCAGTATGGATGAATGTTATGCACATGTCCTTAAATTCTTTACTAAAGAATCTTATCAAAGGCAGAACATTTAGTTCTATCACCTCTAAAGAATTCATAGTAAAAGAAAACAGTAAAGAATAATAAAGAAAAGAGTTGAAAGACATGTATGAGGACAAAGGAACCTTAACTGTTATCTTTTTGCTGGTAAATAAACAAAGTATGACTAACTGCTAATTTTGGACATAAGTATTCTAAAGCACACTACTTTCATCGTCCACGCCCTAGCAGAATAGACTCTAACTCAAGAAAGAAGTAGTAGTTTAATGGAAAAGGGATCTCGATATAATTTGAAACTCATTTTGAAGCTCAAGGAGGAAAAGAAGCTTCACTTCTAAAAAGCCACCATAAGCCTTCAAAAACATACTTACTGGCTTGTGACCGGTATGGAATAGTTTAAGAGCAAAGTATAGGGCATGAAATATAGTTAATGCTATAAAGAGGGTTATAGGACACAGGAAGATTTTCATGAGGTATAGAATTAACTTATACAAATTCTAAACTCCTGGAATATTGTGTCTTGAAAGGTAAGTATAAACTAGATTACTGCCTGCAAAAAGATCCTGCCCTAAAATAAAGTAAACAAAACAAAAGTTCAGAAGAAGGACGGACTGATCAAAGACAGATCTTATTCAAGCCCATTCTAAACAACTCTGACAAACAGAAACACATAAAAGAGACTTCAGAATACTCATTCCAATGAGGAAAAAAACCCACAAATATAATATTTAATAAGTATCTCAAATGAAGAAAGAGCAGCCATATGCCTGTATATTCATCAAAAGCCCTGGTGGTTGCAAAAAATAAAGTTAAGGAGAGGAGAAAGAACTGTATATATTTGAATGGATTATAATGAAAAAGTTCTACAGAAAGCTGTCTTAAAAGAGCTTCTCTGCTCTCAAGCAAAGCTTCTTGGACCATCATTGAAAAGATTCTGCAATGTGGCCTGTTGATATGCGTGCTGGATCAAGCAATCTACCAATACTAGACTTTGAATCCGCTGAAGAGCATTCAAAAGGTTTAGGAATAGTGAACTGAGAGATGGACTGACACGGTTTGTCCCCCGGTTCTGGATTAGGTTGAAAAACTTCATTCTAGTTCAAGGCCATCCATCATTAGAAACCATAACTGTTTCCTCCAATGGGAACACATCAAGGGATGTGGTGTTTCCTGTCTGCTCTTTGGAAAATCCAAAAAATTGATTAAATTTACTATCAACTTCAATACATGTGGTATTACACTGGCTATAAAAGTAAGCTACTTTCTTAGCTTTGCATCTTCCTAAAGTTAGGATTATTTTATTATATAGAGTCTTTTACTTTTTAGTAAAAGCTTGAGAAACAGGTTCACTACCGGATTGTACAGAAGAAAGTAATTGAAAAGACTCGACAGCATTCTCAGAAACATTGTTTTCCTTTGACTGGAGATAATGAATGGACAGTAAACATGGGCACATAGTCAAATCTTTACATTGTATGAAAACTCTGAATATTCAGAACATAGAATGAAAACTATTCAATATTCCAAATAAGATTTTTTAGTAACAACAACAAAATATTACTTTTTTAAGGTTTCCCTGACTTTTTTTTTTTTTTTTTTTCTTTAAGGCAAAAAATGTAACACATATAACATAGCACCTGTAGTGCTTTGTCCTGTTCAGGGCTCCGCAGTACAAGAGGGACATGGACAGTCCAGTGTAGAGCAACAAATACAGTTAAGGGACTGGAGCATCACCTGTGAGGAAAAGCTGAGAGAGCTGGGCCTATTTAGCCTGTAGAGGGGAAGACTGGATTTTATCAGTGAATACACTGATAAAGTGTATACAAACACCTTAAGAAAGAGGTGTCATGAGGCCACCAAGAGGTGTCTGGGGCCAGACTATTTTCAGTGATGGACAGTGACAGGACAGGACACAATGGCCACAAACTGCAACAGAGGAAGTTCCACCTGATTTTGACATAATGTTGAAAGTAACCTATATATAGGCTGAGAGGAGCACTACTGTGTGCATGCAGACTGCACAACAAAGATCATTTATGAACATAAAGTAGCAACTATTATTGATACCAAAATGGCTTCAGTGACCCGAACTCAGATCTCAATGTGAATTTGATGGACATCATGTATGCCTTCTCTTTAAATTACTGCAATAATACTGTGGATTTCAAACAATGCATTCATTTCTACTTCTGATTTATGGGTTGTGATAAACCCACAGTTGTGTAAATTTGCATGAATAAACACAGTAACAGAAATCATTAGGAAAAAAAAGGAATGACAAATCTGAAGAAATAACCCTTGATTCTGTTTTTTGTGCATTTTGACTGTCTCAAAATTTAAGGATTAATAAACTTCCTAAGTTTCTCCTCCTACAGAACTAAAACCCATTAAAGACTGGAAACTCACCCTTTTCTGTTCATTAATATATTCCATCAATTCTTCTCTTGTCCTTTTCACAGCTTCTTCGACTGCCTGTTGATTTCGTTTTTGTTCCTCCATTAATGCTTCCTTAACAATTTCCTGCGTAAAAGGAAAACATGTAAGTCTAGATATTTAAAGTGTTTCACAAACACTGTGCAAGTCAACACTTTTTCTAAAATTGTATCATGGCCACACTCTTTGCAATAACAGATATCCTAAAACTGTCTTCATTTAAACCTTATAAATTCAGTATTATAGTCACTAAAGTGCTTAAAAAGAGAAAAAAAAAACAGTTCAAAATTGTGTTAATAGATACATGATGCTCACTGAGAGCTGAAGAAAGGATGCTAGAAATACAGAACAGCACAGAAAGCTGGGAATAATTCCTTAAAACACCTCTGCTATCTCCAACACAACTTATTTACATAAGAAACACCTAGGAAACATCTTCTCTTAGCCTGGAGAAGAGAAGGCTGAGAGGAGACCTCATTTAGTGTCTGTAAGTACCTCAAGGGAGGCAGTGAGGAGGATGGCGCTGGCCTCTTTTCAGTGGTGGCCACTGACAGAACTAGAGGAAACGGCCACAAACTGAAGCACCAAAAGTTCCACAGGAACTTTAGGAAAAATTTCTTGCCAGTGAGGGTGACAGAGCCCTGGCACAGGCTGCCCAGGGAGGTTGTGGAGTCTCCTTCTCTGGAGATCTTCCAAACCCGCTTGGACGCAGTCCTGAGCCACATGCTGTAGGTGACCCTGCGTGTGCAGGGGGGTTGGACTAGATGATCTCTAGAAGTCCCTTCCAACCTTAAGCATTCTATGATTCTATGATCTTCCTGGCCCTAACTCACTTCTCACGGCCCAGTCTCCTAAAGTCGGTCAAATAAGGAAAAACATTATTTAGCTAAAAGTTTGTTTTTCAGAATTCAGAAACATTGAGGTGACATATATAAAAGTTTCCTGAAAAAGAAACATAGAAAAGGCTAATATTAGTCACAAAACTACATAACATTCAACAAAAATAACACAGTATGTATAATTTAGACCAGAAAATAAGAGATTTTTCCATTCAGAAAAATTTAAGTATTATATTTGCAAATGTGGATAATAATAAGCTATATGCAATAGCAGTGGACTTCCACTGGAATTTCATGCCTACCTCTGATGAGCACACAAAATATGTACTGTATCTGTTGTCCAAAACATTTGGAGAGATATAACTTAGGAAAGCATGACTTGCTCTGAAATAGTTTATCCAAAACTTAATTGCCTATCCAACAGTCATACACCTTTGAATAAATCAGTAATTGCATTTTTTCCCCTCTGTGAAAAGAATCTTCATTCTTTCCTTCTTTCTCTGTTCTTCACAAAATCCTCTCCTCTAAGTTCCCAAAGCCACTGCCATTCTTCCAAAACTTTCTACCACAGTCCTTATCGTGATAGGATTACGAACTGATATGAAAGATTTTTAAATTCTGACTCTACTGACTCTACCTGGTACTCACATGCATCTGGTCAGTGTATGTGCTGACTTTCCCACTCATCTTCATCCTTGCTCTTTTCAAGATTAAATTTGTCCTAATTTTTGGTTGTTGTTGTTGCAAAGGTAAAAAACGGCCATAACTTCATCTCTAGCTAAAATGGGAATGACACTATTAAGTGCCATAAAGTTTAAGTGTCATTTTAATTCATTCAAGAAAATGAGAAAGTCTGTTTTTCAAGAAACAGCTCAGGAAGAACATTTCACTCTACCTACCAAAAAGGTGGTAGGTTTTTCTGTTTTTCCTTTTTCTTTTTTCTTTTTTTTTTTTCTCTCTCTCACTTAGAAGCTATCAGTAGTCAATTAGAGTCAAAATAAGCCTTTTTGTGGATTCACGCTTGACAACAGTTGACAATCAGAATGGTTAAAGTTATTTAAGTACTTAATTGAGAAATCATATTCAAGTATAAATTAGCAATCAAAATGTTAAGATAAATTTAATAAGATAATTATTTATACACACAGGAAGACAGAAAGAAAAAATAGTGTATTGTGCATACCATATCACTCCACTCAATACTCTAAAAAAATAAACTATATGAGGCTTTGCAATTTTCCAGTAAAATTCTTTTCTTTCTACAGAAAGATCAGGTGGCAGTACTGAATTTTATCTAGGAAATGCAACCACAGACTGCAATGTGAATGGTTATTCAGAAAATAGTAACCCTCAAATTATAGCGTCTGCGGTTATAACTACTGCAAAGTACTACTGAATTCAGACATGTTTAAAGTCTGCATGAAGTGGACTACTCATTTTCCAGACTTTGTAAGTATATTAAAAATAAACTGATCTAATGACAGAGATCTCTTCCCACTCAGTACCATTAAGATGTGTGCTCCCCTACGCACTGTTCAGAGAACATTTATTTTAATGAAAAATGCTTTTCCATATCCTTCTGAAATCACCATGATGTCTGTAAGTATTGGACATATTATTTCTGCAAGAAAGTAGAAAAACGGAAAGAAAGTGAAACTGAAAATTACTTCTAAAATATTTGTCATGTCTTTTAAGGTTTCATTATGAAACTATTCTAACTTACAAGCAATTTAAATTGAGACACTGACTATATGTCATAAAAAAAAAAACGTTTTTAGTGTAGGCAGAAATAGTACTCAAAGTGGGGAAGAAGGAAAAAAGTGAGTTAGGCTTCCAAATTCCATGATAGTCAAGAGGTAATCTTCTACCGGCAGCATAAAGCAGCTACCTAATCACAGAGAGGCAATATTTCCTGATCCTACTAAGAGCGTAACACCAGAAACCACCAAAACCACCAAAAACTACTGTCAAGCAGGTACGCAACAGCACTTTAACTCTGCAAAAACACAGTGGTTCCCAAACTACCCCATCTGCAGCCTTGCCAAAATTACTAGATCAGTTGTCGCTTGTTCCTCTGTGAAGCAAGTTCTGTGATCTGTTCCAGGCAGAGATAATTGGAATATAGTTCATAAGAAAATGTGGAGAATATCATAACACCACGTAGCTCATCACTCGGCAGGAGAAACAGATATTTTGTGCTATCATTACGGGAATATCAGCTGAATCTGTCTTTGTAGGTAAACTGTTAAGGAGAGTGTGCATATGAAAGAGATGATCAGATAGGGTAGGAAGAATTTACAGTAGAATAGATGAGAAAACACTCCTCCAAGGACAACACTGAAAACTACCGTGCAAAACCAAATAGGTGAAACAGGGTGAAATGTGTTCGAATTTCCCCTTCAAGGAAAGAGGCATGCCTTCCCTTGCAACATTTTCTGTTTTTAAGAGAAATATGGAGATTGTGCTACCAGTCAATCACCTCCCAAAGTTTTGACATCTAAAGAAGGAAAACTGTTCGCTAGAACCAATAAAATGGTTTTAATCCAATAAAGTGGTAAGATGAATGTATAGTCCCAAGTATTTTAGAGTGACAAAGATGATTAAAGGGACTGGACCATATGAGGAAAGACTAAGCAAATTGGGCCTGTTTAGCCTGGAAAAGAGGAGACTGGGAGGGGATCTGATCAATATGTAAAAGTAACTGAGGGGAGAATGTAGGGAAGATGGGGACAAGCTCTTCTCGGTAGTGGTCAGCAATAGGACAAGGGGTAATGGGTACAAGTTGAAACCCAGGAAGTTCCATCTCCATGTGAGGAAGAACTTCTTTCCTGTGAGGGTGACAGAGCCTTGGAACGGGCTGCCCAGAGAGGCTGTGGAGTCTCCTTCTCTGGAGATCTTCCAAACCCGCCTGGGTGCCACCCTGTGCCCTGTGCTCTAGGTACATCTAGGTGCATTGGACTAGATGATCTCTAGGGGTCCTTTCCAACCTTAACCAATCTGTGATTCTGTGATTTTATGCTCTTCTCATTATTATCTGCCAAAACATACAGCTATTAATTTGAAGTACCATGAAAAATAGGTGATTTAGAGATTTTTCTAGCTTACAGGACTATGAAAAGACATAAAATTAATAAATCTGATTAGGCACTAGAGTGCAAAATCACTTTCTAGACAAAATTTTTTATTTATTAGTTTTTAAACTTCTCATATACAGGGTTTCAAGAAAAAAATACACAGAAAATCATTCTCAGCAAATATGTTATAGTCAAGTTCAGCAATAACCGGCAAGAAACAAAAGCCATCCCTTAAGTATATAGCCAACATCTTACTATATTCAGTTACATATCTTTTCTTCACTTATACACTACTGGGTGTGGAAATACTTAAGACATTCAATGCAAAATTAATTCATGCTTGCCAAAGCTGTCAACAGAAGCACTCCCTCAAGCATAGAGCCTGAATACCAGAAAGGTTTTACTAATGTAGCAGGAAGGTAGCCTTCCATTTCTCAAGATTAAGCACTGTATGTTCTAGGCATTTTACTTTTACCTTCTCAGCAATGAATACTTGCATCTGTAAACTGATAGAAAAACATTAAATATACTTTAAAGCATATACAGTACCAACAGAAGAACTAAGATTCTTTCAACCATTTAGATGTTTGGCATTAAAAATTATATTAGACATTCTAAACTAATAAATTATAAATCATATTTCTTCAAAGAACACAAGAGCCCTCGGGAGTGTGAACAAATTCAATGGTCTTGAATGCTCAGACACTTACTGGGCAAAGAGTACTTGGAAGTTCACATTTTTTTCCATAAGTTTTTTTACTTAATCTTTTCTTCCAAAAACACTTTTTCTTTGTATATCTCAGTATATCTCCACTGTGGCTTGGCTGAATGAAATACTGTAGCCTCAATTTTCCTGAAACACTTTCTCATTGGTAAGATCATTTTGCCTCAAAGCTTTTGCTAATGGCCAAGAAGCAGCAGATTTTATCTTAGCTCTTTTAATAACGTTTTTTTTTTTTTTTTTGAAAAAAACTTTCTAATTATTTGCAGTCTTCAGAACACTTATAGTCTCTAATATATCTGCTATGTGGATTATGGCAATGATGAATTCAAGCTCTCTTTCTCTTGAGAGCCAGAATAAAACACACAGTATTTTAAATTTAACTTTAAGCCTTCAGGAAGTGATGAAGGTGATTCTTTGCTTTAAGTGCTTTAGGAGACTTACTGTCAAGCTGTGACATGGACCCAGATTTCAAGGTCTTATCCCTCAACTGCCAGATTTCATTCTGCTTTTTATTAAATTTTCTTACAAACCAAAATTGTTGCAAATAAATTATCTCTTACTCCATCATCTACTTCTCTAAGTTTTCACCTTGTTTATGTAGCTAAGTATAGCTTTGTAAAATACTAGCACTACCATGCTCACGTTATAGTTGCTCTGCTTTTCTCACTAATTATAAATGGATTATAACATCCTTTCTATTTTACCCAAATATTATTGACTCTCCACATCCTACAGCCTCAAAATATCTTTTAGGCACTCAAGAGTAAAAATAAGAGGAAAGATGACAAACCTTTGAAACCGTGGAGCGTACTGCTTATTCTCTTTTGGATGAAGGTCTTAGTTTTCACCCCAGGAGCTTCACTCTAATTTTAAATTTTTGGGGAAAAGTTTCAGCTTCAGTCAAATCACCTATTACAGTTTCTCTCTATCTAGAGGGCAACCACTGCTTTTATTTGAAAGAAAATGTTCTGGAAAAATAGTCCAGTGGGAGATTTTTCTCTTCTAACAGGTACTCCTCTGAACATTGAAAACTACTACATACTACCCTCTGTTTGCATAACAAAAATAGAACAATGGTAACAAAAAACTAGAACTGCTAGCATATATCTAGACTGCTGAGCATACAACTTCCTCACCTATAATGACTTTTCAACACGTAGAAATATCATGAGGCTACTGTGCAAAGTCACAAAATCTTCAAAGATTTCTTTTTAAAGAGAGATTATTCTCCCCAATTGATAGCACAACACCAATCTCCCCAAAATAAACAATCCTTTTCTGAAAAAAATAAATCTCTTTTATAAAAGCACCAAGCACATGGATAACACAAGTATAAAAGTTGGAGATGCTGCCATACTATACTAAAAGTAGAAGAAAACAGTCTCTTTGATTAATACCTTACGTTGTTCTTGAGACAGCACTCAAGGAATTTGCCATTGCCTTAGTCATGTAATTTATCTCATTTATCCCCACTGAAATTGTCAGGCTTCAAAGAATAATATCTTCACTTTAGTTGGAAACCTGTGATGTTTAATTAAAGACTCAAAATCAATGGATCATTCAAAGCTTTCATGAAAGTTAACATGATGTTACTCTAATCTTTTAATTCCTTTAGAAAAAGGGAAAGGGGAGCATGAAAAGGTTGATTCATTAAGTTGAAATGCTGACTCAGAACATTTTAGTTTTTATGAAGTTCCTTGCATTATAAGCTTTTCATTACTTTGCTCTTCCATAACTAAATGCTTTTCATGATTAAATAATTGATGCTGATAATGAACTGTTTACCAAACTGTTCCCAAATCCCTTCTTTTTTTCTACAGGTAAATTAAAGGTTAAATTAATAACATAAACCTTGAATGAAGTAGCACCTCCTTATCTGCACACCCAGTATGTTACTGAAGACAATATTTTTTTTTATGGTAAAAGTCTGTCAATATGCAATAAAGTGAAAGCAATCTGCATCAAGTTCCCATTGTGGCTCTCCTGCCCAGCCATTCTTCAATGACAAACAATAGAAAAACCACACACCAAAACTAAACTCCTCCTTTGCCAACTCCACAAATACAAAGCTCCGTCTCATCCTCACATGGCAGATGTTAATCTTTTCTTCTTTCAAATAATTTTATTAGAACATGAAATGAAATCATACCACTTCATTCAGCAAAAGCTGAGGTCCACAAAGCTTTATTGCTTTTATACTAAAATTAAATGGCTGAAGAAATTAACTGGCATATGTTAAGATTCTTCCAATAATTTTCTCAAATTTAACAAACTTCTACCAAGTTCCACTTAATATGCTTAAAGAATAATGAATTAATACCTTTTATTTCCTAAATAAAATTAGTTGATAATAAATTCTTCCTTTTAAACAAACAAAAGGAGATCAAAACTAAACCTATTTTCTGATCTAGAAGGCTTTTTCATTCATTTTCATTGTTTAAAAGTTTTACAGACAAACAATTCTTCAATTCCTGCACTGCAATTCCTGAAATACACTGCAATGCACATCTGATTTATCAACTTTTGGCTAACGAATAAGTAATGTCCTCCTTTTTGCTATATACAACAGTTCCAATATTCTTCAGTATTTAACATTCATATATGTCTTCTTAATTAACAGAAAGTTGACAGTAATACTTTTTTTNGGGAGTGAGGAGGCAAATTAAAACAAGATCTCAATTCTTGGTTATGATTTTTAGTGTCCACTACACTATATTCCAGTTTCTATCAAATTCACAATTTTCTTGAGATCCTGTTTAGCTGTGATATTTGGGGTCAACTCAGACACAGACCAAAAGATATTTCAGCTGCACAGATTATAAAAAACATTTTCACCTTTAAGAAGCCTATGAAAATTAGAATGTACCTAGAGTTACTCGTCTGGACCATAACCAGAAGCTATTTTGCCTCATCTACTTGCAGAAGCCTACAGTGACCTTTTCTGATTTTTCTCTTTCAACTTTATATGCTAACAATAACTGGCAGGGGCAAGTTCTACCTCTTTAATACTATGCTTATTTTCAATTTTTTTTAGGCACTACAACAGATTCATTTTTGGTTTACATTTTTATGACAATCACTAGCGTAATATGAGAATAAGCATGTTTTTTTTTCTAGTGTTTAGTTATAGAATCAGGGGTTAGTCAGGAAGTACTCTCCCCTGAATCTAACAATATTGCTCTTAAGGAAATTTGTATATAGCTGATAACAAAGGAGACTACTTTGCATATCCACTTACATCTACAGTCTGTGGGGTCATTAACTGGTGCTAAGCATAATAGTTCTGTAAGTTGATGATTCTGAAACAGGATGATCTAATTGTAAAGAAGTAATATTAAACAATACAGCATAAAAAATTAAATGAGAACAAATGTTATTACATATGTTGCCATAACTTCAAATTTCATTGTCTAAAATGCCAGACTGTGTATTTTACTGTTGGCCCTTACAGACTTGACTTGAAAGATTAAATTGTCTAAACAGTAACTGCAAGAAGGTCAATATTTCAACTAAACCTCTTGAAGGAAAAGCCTTAAAGAAAAAAATGCAACTGACAAACATGTCTGAGTGGAAGACTGTACACAAAAAAAATCAATGTCAACTGACAAACTGCTTACCTGTAGTTCCAAGTGTTTCTCAGCACTAAGCCAGAGTAACATCTGACATCTTATGTAAGCTGTCATTTGTAATTCCTATTGCCTAGTAAAATGTGATGCTGTGGATTTCCCTCTCAATTTAAGTGACATAAAACTATCCTTATAGGAGGACCTTTCCAGCTTATTTCTGTTACAGATTACCAATACTAATAATCCTTTTTCTATTTATGTTGTATCTATTCTAGTTTTTTTCTTACAAAAATCTTTTTACTAAGATAGGGAGTATAATTTCAGCATTATAAGGATCTCATCTGCTCTGTAGGTATTAAAAAAGAAAATCATTCAATCTTTCTACAATACAAATACCTGCAACTGAGCTGTATGTTGGGTTCCTTTTGAACCCAACTCTAGAGATACAGGTAGTTACAGGTCATAATTAATCTCACTTGAGTATGCATGCCTGAAAAAGTCACAGGAATTGTATTTTAAACGTACCAAATTGTCTCTATACACAAAATACAGATGAAAATAAATTAATGACATTTTTGTGCATTCCAAATATCACGTGCAGTAACAAATGATATTTTTAAAGAAAAACTACTACAGCACTACAAAGACATTCAAAAGAGAAAATAAAATATGCAAATCACGTCCACGAAAGGGTAAAACATACTAACTTGATTATGTTTTCTTTGCTCTTGCATGGCTTCCAAAACAGCCTGGGCAATCTTCTCTTTGTATGTGTCACGTTCTGCTTCCCACATTTTTCTTTCTTCTGCATGAACCTTCTCCATATTTCTTCTTTCCTCCTCTACTGCTTTCAGAACGGCCTCCTGCACTACTACTTTTTCAGCCTTTGAAACATATCAAGCACAAATAAATGAACAAAATACCTAATGCGTGCCTAATGCGTAAGTATTACTTCTTTTAATGAGACATGAGCTGACAGGATACAAGTAATATTTTTACTTCTAAACTAAGAGCTCGAATTTTTCTTAAAGTGTTACTAACCAGCTACCATTGGACATTGATTTTTACAGGTACAAGAATAGACTTGTACCTGTCTACAAGTCTGAAGCTAGAGCAACAAAGACAATGCATAGCTTTATATATGCTGAGCTACGCATCTATCAGTAAGACAATCTGGCATTGTATATGTACCAATAAATAACAGCATGCTGAAGTTCAAGACAGGTAAGAATTGCCTGGCAAAAAAGGGATTTTAATAAGTCTGTAAGTTAGCAATGTCCTTTAGTGTTAATTATGGAACTGCTCAAGAAAGGTTGAAATAAATGGAAATAACTACGGCTTTCCAAAATACCTGCACTTAGAAGAAAAGCTTTTTACTGCAATTCCTTGAACTTGATCTTTTAAAATTTAATTAGACATTTGTGAAACACAAAAGAAATACTTAGCGACATCAACTAAGAAGACTGTACTAACTTAAGATATTTTATTGCACAAAACATTTCCCCTCAGGTGTCAACCATGTGAAAAACCCTTTTGTGCTGCTGATTGCTATTCAAAGACAGATTCAGAAAATGTGTATAAGCTACAAAAAGATATACAGGAAATACATCCTAACTATGTTAGATTACATCTCTAGAGGTTTCCCAAAAATATTATAAGCAACTACAATTTTGTACAAGATTTTAGAGATGAAGCACATTATAACGCAAAGAAACCTCCTAACCACAGTTTGCTTAATACTGAAATCAACTGAAGAAATCATGCTGAAAAGTGAAAATTTACTTTCAGTCAAACATCTACTTCTGTAAAATGGGGTCACTAACATTTGCTGTTAATTTTTTTTATGAAGCTTTCTTGTGGGATTTTATAAAATATTAGAAAATTAACTATTTAATTCCATCCTCTAAAACAAAAGATCCTGACTTCTTTGTATAAATTCAGAGGTTATCTTAAAGAGAAGTAAACAAACTACATCTCCTGAACGGTTAGGGTATCTTTATGAAGGCGTAAGCTACTGTAGATCTATTTATAATTTACACATTATACATGAATGAGAACATAATTTTGACATATCTAGTAATGAAATAAGAATCAACTGCTGAATTTGGCATTCCTAATGACACTCAGGGAATCTACACTGTAAAGTCAGAATTTACAAGAGATACCTTTGCCACAGCTGCCAGAGCCTCCTTACTTCTTTTCCTTTCTTCATCCAAACATTTGTCTAGTATTTCCTGCAAAAGTTAAGAAAAATTATATTGCATTACACAATAGATGAATGGTTAAAAATAATTTCAAACACTCAAAGTTTTTGACAAGACTTTAATTTTTCCTGCCAATGACTATGACAAGATCATTCCTTATGAAATCTATGCTACAGTTTAGACTTCTCTTTTTTTGTAAATAAAAGCATTACCTTATGTTTTTGTAATTGTTGCAGCAAAGCTTGTTCTATCTTTTCTGATAACACTTCCTTCTCTTCTTCCAAAATGTCAAGAAGTCTCTGATGCTATTGGAAGAAAAAATCTGTATCGTAATTACAGTCTGCTAGTAGAACAGACAAAAATAACTCAAGCAACATACTTAGGTTTGTCCTTTGCTTGTTAGATGAGTCAGAATCTAATTTTGAGTAAACATAAGCACAGCTCCTTTAACTACTTTGATGTTAAGGGAAACTCATGTGAAACATTTAGCACCCATGACTCTCTCTTATGTTCTCTAGATCTGAAGAGAATAAGAGAGATATGTGGAAAAAAAATATAGAGCAACACTCTTTACAAAATTTATGTAGACAGTCAAAGCAACATCATACATCAAAGAATTAATTTAAACCGCTGTGGAAGTAAAGTATGCCTATACTACCTTTCATTTCATAATCTTAAAATAAAAAGTATAGTATCAATACATTATAATATTCCAGAAGATTGCCAAAAAGTATTGCACTACAGATTTAAGAACAAAATTGTGTACACTGAACACAAAACTTTGATGTAAAATCTTAATAGGCAAATACAGTTTTAACCAGCGTTTCTAAGAAACTGTCATTTCTGTCTCATGAATTTTATTATGTTTTAATTTTAAGTGTCTTTAATGTCAGGAAGAAACACATTACCAAACCACAATGTTATGTTCTGAAAAATATTTTTACATTTGAAGAATAGAAGGCTTTTAGACTGCTTTATAAAATAAAACACCTATCTGTCTTTCCAGGATAAATATGCAAAGAGGCATTTCCTTGTGAATTTACTTAAAATAGGTCTCAATGGAGCAGACATATTCTAATGGAAAACACTTGTTCAAGGAGCAGTTATGCTTAATAATGTGTTACTAACTTTTCTTGTGGACTAGATATCTTCAATCATTAGCTTCAATTATCAGGACAGCTACATATTTCCCGCTCACACCTCCACTAACTCAAACAAAAGCAAAACAATAAATGGATGTTATTGCTTATATAATCCTTCACTTAACTGACTGTGGAAAGACTGCAAACTGGCATTCCATGTTCATTTGAAATACTGATGCAATAATAGGCAAATATACTTAAACACTGAATCAGATACATTCCACAAATCAAAGTTGAATAATGTCAATTGGCTTTAGATAATAATTGCAGGGGGGTTTTCTAAGGTATGATTATCAGAAAATCAGAAATTTGAAAATCAGATCTTTACAGCTTTAAAACATCTATAATATAATCTTTCAGAACAGTTTGATTTCCATTCTAAGTTTTAGAAGAACAGTTACAGGCAATTACCTGCAGTTTGATGCCAATCACCACATTTCTAGGTTGGAAAAGAAAAATGCATGTGTGCATTTAAAGTTGCCATATGGGACCAGTTATTATATGTATTTTACAACATTCCCTGTGGGATCCCTAATTTCAGTCTTTAATCTTCACAGCAGGTTTAGAAACTTAACTTATGTATGTAAAAAAACAGATAAGTCCATCTTGAAAATTCTAAATTACATTTAAAAATTCTAATTTACATTAATTCAACAAAGAACATGTCTACATAGACAACTGAAACAATGTCCATTTTATCTGCAGGTGAAATACACATCTTTGTGACTACAGCCTTCCATGTGAACCTAACCTCAATACGCAGCAGGTTTTATTTATTTAATTTTCAAAAAGACTTGTAGACATGCAATCCTGGATGGGAGGAGAAAAAAAAAAAAAAAAAAAAAAGGACCAAAACATTTTGAGTCTAAGAAAGATTGCAATGTTCTGGTTTTGAACATATCTCAATATCTCAATTAAAAATGTACATCCTTCCCTGCAAAGAAGAGAGTATAACTAAGTCCAGAAAACAAGTATTTTGTAGAATACAAAACAATTTTATGCTCGCTGAGTGTTACTGTGAAGAAGTACGTAGTTGTTGAATTCAAACAATCAACTCAATAGAGATACATTGTGACGACTTGAAATACAAATAGCAATATAAGAAGTCTTTTTACTTCTTCTGAAAGTAAGAAGGGAACCTTTAAAATACAGTATACTACTTTTGACTACAAAATAATTATCTAATGAGCAAACAGTTATGATAAATGTTAAGGTTTCTCAAAGTGCAGTTTACAGTAGGATCACTTTAATCTAACTCAGGATCTCTTATTTCCTTGGGTGATTAGAAAAAATATGTGGTATTATATTTTGAACTATATGGAATTCGAAAGAACTTACATTAAACATGCTATTGCTTTGCCTACAGTATCTTTAAAGATACTGTAGGCAAACACTAGCCACAAAGATATTTACAGTGTTTTCGAAATATAAGCTAATCACTTCCGGAACATTTCAAAAGAGTATCTATCACATTATGTATATTTGCATGAGAAATAAGGATGCTAAAATTTCTAATTTGATCCAGACTGTAAGCTTCTTGTGACTAGCTTGGCATGCCCTTTCCTATTATAATCTAAATGTTTATTCATGTCAAATAATCCTACCATCATGGGTTAGCTTCACATCCGAACTTCCAAAACTTCATATATTATCACAAATGTTGCAACAGCTGTCCATACAACACAGTAGAGAACATTCTCTTGTATTAGAGCTACAGAAATACCTTGAAGAACTGTTTATTTGGCTTCAGAATTTATATCCGTCCAACTAGATTTCTTTTTCAGAGAAAAATGCACTTTCAACTGTTACATTACTACAAAGAAATAAGTAGCTGGAAATAGATAAAGCAGAATAATGTGAGTCACTCCTCCTCAGACCAAGTCATGGGTCCAGAAAGCCTGTACTGCACAGATTGTTAGCACAGATGTAAATTGAAAAGATGAAAACAGACACTTTGTATTTAAGATGGTTACTTACTAAGAACTAATGTTTTTCCACAGCAGTGTGTTTCATTAGTCCTGATATTGTACTGTGGAATCTCCTTGAAAACTGTGCTTATTAAAATGAGCTAGAGTGAGCTCAGTGACATCAATGATCCATTCCATTTCCGTCCACCTGCACCTTTTCCACCAAAGCACAGATCTTTCAAAGGCACACTAAGCTAAGTGTTTTTGGAAGAGCTCAACAAGTCCTCATATTATGCATAAACCTTGAGCATGAAAGGTCATGCATACTGAGATAAATGCCTATGGGTCAGGAAGTTTCTCTCGATACCCCTTTTTTTCCTCATTAGAAAGAAAAAATATGGATAGGGTGTGAACTGAATGAATCTCACGCTACATTTCCTTTATCCCATGGGTAAGTCATGAACAGGGTCCTCTTGGATAGACACAGTTAAAAGTAAATTAGGGGCCTCAAGACTGCTCTGAGCTATCTGTATGTGGAGTTTAATTTCCTGGGCACTGTAGATGCTGCTTTATATCAAGTTTGTTTACATGCCTAAGTTAGGGTTCTTCTGGCGACTGTATTTGACAAAAGGACATTACCAGTTCCTCAACAAACAAACCTAATATAAACTTTCAAGAAAGAATGGCTGATCTCCTGTAAGCAGTATAACAAATTCAGACCTAGCAGTTCTATTCAGAAAACTACAAAGACTACCCCAGTGCTCTGAAATTTATGATGGAGAACTACTATGGAATCTTAAATTGGGGAAAAAAACAAATTATCCAATTTGTGTAGACTGTAAGACATGAAGCTTATTACGGAAGTTGAAGTGAGATTTTTTTTCCTTAACTGATCAACATTCCAAAGACCAGAGAAAAAAAAAAAAAAAAAAAAAAAGAAAATTACAAAAATGTTGGGGTTTTGCATGCAGTTATCTAGCTACTCATAAAGAAACACATCTAAATGGATTTCAAGACTAAAGGCTAAAATTAGTGAAAATTTATGACTAAAGTTAATTTGGAAATTAAATAAAGGCAAGAAATCAGAGCATGATGCATAAATTAGCATGAAGCCAAAAGAAATAGCACTTTAGTGGAACAAGAAGATTTTCAGCCAGCAGTTTGCTGCAAATTAACACAGCACATGTAAACTGTGAGACACAGTAAGAAAACTATGCAGAGATACTGAGCCAGTTCTGAATATCTTAAACTTAGGTGCCACAAGTAATATAGTACATAAATTTTCATATAGTGTATAGAAGTTTATGCAATACTTTGCCTGAACTAATTTACCGAGCCTAACTACTCCAACTAAGCCATCATTTGCTCCCTTTAATTCCTTTGTCAGGGAGTATAGGGGATAGAGTAAAAGAAATTTGGAAAGCAAAATTACTGACAAGCAAACTTATACTTGCGTGCCACGGTTTGAAAGTGTTTTGCTACTGAAAACACACCTGTGTGTATATATATACACACATATTCTAAAAAAATAGTATTTCAAATTGGAGAGTAATAGTAGCATTTCTAACCTCTTTTATGGAAAGGAGTAAGAGACAGGGTCAAGAAGAGTCAAAAGAAAATCAATCTAAAACAAAAGGCATTCAAAATAGGTTATGTTTTTCTCCCTGAAAAAAGTTCTTCAGGCAACAGTTCCAATGAAAAATGTTTGATGTAGATTCAAATATAAATACAGAGGTCCTGTGGTTTTTCTTGATTCCTGTAAAAAAGAAATCAAAAATCTCTTTTTTTTTTCCTGGAATGTGAGTCAGAGAAGTTATTGTAAACAGATTTAATCACAATAGCAATTTGTCTCTCTCCTTTTTTCTTTTTTTTTTTTAGATTAAATTTGTTTCTGAAAAATCCTGACAGTTTTACTTCAGGTATGCATCTTTTGAAGGACTGCATTGTATATATTCTGAATAACCTGTAGAGTGAATTAAGCGGTTCAAGATTCTTTTGAGTTATTTGGCAGTTAATATGCTATATTTAGGCTAGCAATAAACTAGCTCTAATTTAAGCCGTTCATAATCCTTGCATATGTCCATTAGTCCTAAAATTCAAATTTAAAGAAAAATGGAAAACAGGATGTCCCAAACAAACTGAAAGGAATTTTAAAAATATGGATAGTTTCTCTGTGTGAAACTGTACAGTTTCATCTGAAAGGGAATAGATACAGAAATTCTAAGGTACAATTCTTTTGCTATAGCTGATACATATCCAGTTTAATGTTTCTACGGACTGTACTTTTATAACACCTAGGAATAGCAGCTAAAAACTGAATTTATTCATCCTAAGCTTGCTAACTAAGCTGGGAATTTGCCCAGTCCTCAGAATCATCTATCCAAAAGAATAAAGTATATACACTATTACTAAAGAGAAAAAAAGTTTATTTTATATGCAGCATCACTGTAACTAGTAATGATAATTTATCAAAAGACCTCTCATTTGAAAAAAACAAAAAGCTCACACACTAGTGAAATGACATTTAGAATCATCCTGTAATAGCCTCATTCTGAAAACTAAAATACTAAGACACAAAATAGATATATTTCTGAATTCACACCCCAGTGAATAATCAATTTTTCTTGTAACAAAATTTACTAAATTTCTTCATCTAAAGAAATGATATTTATGGCTCCCCCCCCACCCCGTTAAATCACTGACATAGTAAGATTTCACCTCTCACCTTCATATACTTTTTTTTTTTTTTTTAATGCCCTTATTACATACGGATGTAAGAGCAATCCCTATTCCTCACTGTCAAGATCTAGAAAAAATATCCACTGAGGCAGTTAGCAAATATTCCAGTCCTTTATTCATCAGCAGAAACATTTAAACAAGAAAACTTCTTAACCCACCAAGTTCTACTTCACTTTCTCATGACAGAATCTAACAGTAGTAAGAAATAACGAAGGTCATGGAAAAATCTCATTATTTGTATTTGAGATGGATACAACATGAAAAAAAAAAAAAATAAAGCATCATGATTCTGTCTGATTCAAAGAAAATTAGTTAAGTATTTCAGGATGCCCACCTAAGAGTTATTAAATATTAATCAGAACAGAATTTTAACTGTAATTTACAAGTCTGGGGTAATATTATTAAAATATCTCTAATTCTACACATTATTCAAAATATTAGATTGAGGGAAAAGGCAACATCAGTAAAATAATAGTAACACTTCCGTGGTCTTGTAGAAAGGCTAGTTATATTTAACATCTCAGTACTTTATATGGCACCTTTTTTTTTCCACCACTCCTAACCTATGTTTAAGTCATATGTCAAACTAAAAATCAGATAGTCACAACTGGTTCCCACAGTCCTACACTGCTCTCACTACCTGTGGCATTGGAGTGCTTGGCAGTACAAGGTGGAAAAATCTGTGTGAAGAATTCCAACATCTGCTACATATTTCCACTTCCTCAAATTATAACTTATTATTGTATGGTTGAACTGTATGTTGCCAGTTTGAGGTCCAAGTCGCCAAGAAGACAGCAAAATTTCCTTAAGAGAAAGCTCAGGAAACAGCAAAACATTATTCAAGAAGAAAAGTTAAACCAATCAAAATATGAAGAAAAATTATAATAAGAGTAGTAAAATAACTAAGCCTACTACTCCAGCTCAAAGGTCCAGCCAGCTGTATGCTAAAGAATGTGCATAACTCGAGGAACATGAGAGGTTTAATTTAAAGCAAATCACCTACTGTCAGACTTAAAATATTTTATCGTATTTGCTTTATTGTTTATAAATAAGTCACTTTTATTAGGATACAGAGGCAAAATTCTGCATTTTGGAGTAAAGAGATAAAATTGACAAGAGAAGTCTTCTAGGTACTTTTTTTTTCCTAGCCAAGAACTGCCATCAAATCAAGGAGTTCTGAGCCAGTCGAATTTCCTCTGCAATAGAAGGGACAGTACCTACTGCTCTCACTGCAAAAAATGACTACTGTCTCCTCAAAATGCATATATTCCAAATTCTCTAATTATCTAGGCAAATGTAATTGCATAGCTCCCTGATAAGGCACAAAAGCAGTTTCCCAATTATGACTCTTAACAGAGAAAGAAGCACAGCATCAACAGGGAAGCACAAAAATCAAACCACATCTGTAGAACAAACATTATTACATAAAGATACTGCACGTTACAAGTAGGTATTTAAAAAATTGAAATAGAAAATGATTTGTGATTGCAGAACTAAGTTGCTGAAACAAACATTTTCTCTGACATACAGACATTGAACTATTATACAACATAGATTTAATTGTCATTTCAGAAAATGCATGTGTAGGGAGATAACTGAAAATGCAAAACACATCCAGCTGTGTCTTCCGAACACGGGAGAAGTTAAGGCACCTAGCACATTCCAGGTTATTACCTTTGCCACACCAAATTTCTGCTTGCCCTCAAGTTCACATATAAGCCATTTTTACATCATTCATATATTTGAAAGAAGTGAGATCCAACAAACGGAGCTTGCTTACGATGACCTTTCAGGAAATTATTTTCAAAATGAAGCTAAAAATACTTCTTTTTTTGAGCATGTACAAAAAAATTGCTGCAAAATTTCATGTACCAGCAAACAGATGTTGAGCAACTGTTTATCAAGCTAGAACTATGAATACAAAGTACTTTTACAGCAACATCATGATATAGAGAGTAAAAGAATTAAAGACACAAGGTTAACTCAGCTTAGCTCAAAATGCTGTTGCATTTACAAAGGTAAGAATTCTTTCACAGTTTCATATAAAATTATCACAAAAAAATGTCAATATGCAAAGGCACAGAGAGATCTTTTAATTCAGTTCTTTTTTTCGTGTGACACTGTTTTAGTACAGTTACTTCTCAGCAATTACCTTAGTAGCTGCTAGTTTTACATGCAGTTCTGGCTTCTTAAATTTTGGGGCGGGGAAGAAATCCTTTACAACAATATATGCTATAAAAGGAAACCTGCATCCTTACAGAACTTTGCAAAGGATGGCAGACGTGACAGAAGACTACGTATGTACTTGAAATACAAAATTAAAGACTTTTTTCTTTCTTTATTCTATTACACGAATCAAAATGGAATATATCCAGATTAATAAAATCTAAGACACGTAATCTCTGATTGATACTGCTTCCTCAAGAAGACATTGAGAAAAAGCAGGATATTGCCAAGTCAGAATTTAGTGACTGTGCTATCTGAATCTAATTTCACGTGTACCTTCATCCCTCTCACTCCATGAATGCCTGCTTCCCTTCACCTTGCTTAGAAGACAGTAAGGAAGGCGACCATAAAGAAAGGACTGAATTACTTAGTATAGAAAACAACTTCAAAGAGAAGGTCAAAGTTAGCATTACAAGACAATATCAAAGAAGTTTGTGTCTCAGAAAAAAAATGTAACAGTGAAATTCATTATTTCCTCACTTATATTGAACTGACACATTTACCATTGAAATCTTCTCTGACAGTAAGTCCTATAAAAGCACAATTAATACATGTGCCTTTCTTTGAACACTCATTACAAAACCTGACTGCTTCCTGCCATAATAGACTGTTCCCATTGTCCCATTCAGTGATGAAGCACCATGAACCTGCTGACCATGAATACAGCCTGAGAATGTCTAGAATGTTTTGTGAAATATTGATTTGAAAATACACTTCCTTGAAAACCCAAAAGCCCTAAAAACATTCCCCCATTTAAACCAATTAGTGTCCATTTTAGTGGTCAATGAATTATGAGGGAACTTGTCCTTTCAATCCACTCCAGGAGCGGTCTTCCAATAGCAACTGTCACTTCCACAAAGAACATGCAGCCTAGGATATTCAAGACAAATGACATCATAGGACTTAAAAAAGGGCAGATATAAGCTGGCACCTGTGGATAACAACTGTATAGTACCTGCTGCTGCAGCTGAACTTTCAAGTGATTGTAGTAAAAGTAATGGATAGCAATAAATCAGTACAGAGGGACACTGTTTTTTTTTTGAAAGGCAGTTCAGCATACTATGTTGGAGAGTACTTTGTACAATGCCACTCAAGGGGATCTTGTAATAACCACACAAACTGTCCCAGGAGGTCTTGAAAACCTCAAAATCTATAATCTACAAAAGGCTTCTAACACTCATGGAAAGAAAGAGTATTGTATGCTGGTCAAACATGAATTTCAGAAAGAGAAAACAGAACATAGGCCAGAACTTTCTAACTTTAGAATCAGCGGTGAATGCTTTAGTCAGAAGGAAAACAATAAAAAATGGCCAATTTCACCTTGGAGAATTTTCTGCAATTTTAGCAAGGTCCTAAATTGTTGGTGGAGGATGGAATTGAGAGGAGAGCTCAGCAAAAGATATTTAAGAGGCGTGAAAAAGATACATAGTCAAAGACAACTTGTGCTGATGGTTCCACCCTGGAGAAGAGGAGAAAGGAAGGGAGAAGCCAATTATGCCATCAATCGCTAATCAATTTGGTGGAAAATACTCCCTGTAATGAAGATTAATTTACAGCTTAAATATCAAAAACTTGAATAGACTCTAATGACCAGTTAAATACCAGCAGAGAAAAATAGCATTTTCTCTTTCCCAAAGAACCACTTTAGGAACATAAAGAGCAGGATACTGTTAAGGTGGGAGCGGGGTTACAAGAAAGCATAACAACGGAATTATGAAACTACATGAGATGGCTTTCCTTTTGTGGAATTCTAAATAAAACAGAAGAAAAATAGGAAGGAATGGCAAACCGAAGAGGACAAGAATTCAGAAGGCTGAGAAAGTGCTGTGAGAAAAGGTGTGAAGGCAAAAATAACTCTTTGGAAAACAAGAATATTAGAAGAAAACAACAAAAAAGCACCAAGCTTCTTTTTAGAGCATAATTTTACTGTGCTTTTAGTGCTATGGTATAAAGCCTCTTGAAACTGAAAATAAGATGCATACTTGTAGCTTTCAATATAAGTGTTCATATGCCTGCACAATGCCATAATACAGAATATTAATCAAATTGCTATATAGTCATTAGTTATCCTATCAACAATCTCAACTATTAACACAGAAAAAATCCCTTGGAGAAAAACAAATGTTAAAACACACATAGTAAATAATGCATTTAAAAACAGATGTATTAAAAAAATTCATAATATGCATTACAAAATTATAATCTGCATTTATAACATTTGTAAATAATATTTTTTAAATACAACTGATAATTCTATCCTAAACAAGCAGAGCTTTCAGCTACTTGCTTAGGTTTCAAAAACCCAGAGTCTAATATTGCAATTAGGAATAGTAAACCTTGACTGAGTTGAATGAAGAATGAGAAGAAATGACTTAAAAATTTGTAACAAAAAAACTAAATCTTTTCTGGGGCCAAATGTCATACTATGTTACATTAAATGTAGCCATGATGTGAACTGGTTCCTGTGTTATGGTAAAGTACTCTTCTGTCCTACAACCAGGATGTGGCCTCTCAAATTAATGAGCTCTACTGAAAAAACAGTCTCAGGTAAATTGGAATTTTTTGAACATTTTTGCATATTTCTGTCCCCACCTTGTGGTTTGGGATGTTACATATCCTCAAACAGTGTGTTTGCTAAATTTGAAAATATACTCCCAGAAAATTATTCTATAATTCTTATGGATTTCATGAGATTGACTCATTTTTAGCATTCAGAAGGTTGTATTAAATCAATACACAGAATATTCATTTCAGAAAAACAAAACATTTTATAAAAATCCATTTTTACTTCCTTTTTAGGCACTGAGTATATATAGAGTAACTCTGCAGCTCTGTACAGTATGCTCCTTTTTCAAGAAAGAACTGATTTCTCCAAGCTCTTACGCCTCTTTCTGTTACACTGTTTATACAGATGCTTATATATTTATAATAGACTTTAACTGATACGATAACAGTCAGATATCCATAAAATACAGTTGAAGATGGTGGAATATTTCAAGTAGATTTTTGCTGTGCTTAGGTCTAATTTACCACAGGAAAGTTAAAGTGATAAACAAACTATTATCTTTCCATTTTTAGGAGAATTATTGCTAATAGAAGTTGATAAGTAACCGTTAATTACAATGCAAAAGTCCTTAGAATGTTATTAGAAAATTAGTGGCTTAAAAAAATATTATCACAGCTAATAAAAATTATAATCACAGATATAATTCTGATTCATAAATTATACTCAAATCAAATGAAGATATTTTCAAAAACCAGTAAGGTTTACACTGTTCAGATTCTCCAGATACTCTTCAGTAATTAATGTGACTCAAGTACTTGTTACAACTTGTGCCTTTAATCACCAAGTAATGTTAACCTGTAAAGGTACACACTATATGTATGAATTTTATATAATTCCTTATACTAACATTTCTGTTTTTATGCAAGATATCTGTGAAACAAGAATAGGTTTGAACAAACAAGACAGTGGTTTGTGTGTCTCTTTACTGAAAAGCATCAAAGTATTTGTGTATGATTTTTGTGAATCCCATACAATCAAACATTGTATTTAAATAAGAAAATTACATGTTTTATTACATGTTGTCTCCAAGACTACAGAAAATGACAGCCATTAAAGGAGTATGCAATAAACTGCTCTACGATTCCTCCTCCTCTGGGCTACACTATTTTTGAATTTTTGCTAAGTGGGTTTAAATGTCGTAAAATACCTTGGATCCCAAAAAACAGAGTTGCACTGTTTGTTGCATGTTTTTGAATATCTATTTTTACAGTTATGCTGAATCACACAAGGTGAATGACTATTTTATTTAGTCCATTCATATTTTCTTCAAACAAATGGAAAAGATCTGAAACCATTCATATTTTCTTCAAACAAATGGAAAAGATCTGAAACCAAAATAATGATGAAGCTTTTTGTATTGCATACATACACAGATAATGAACTGTGTATGACAGAGATGTAGGTATATGTGCCTGTGCACATCCATACCTGAGCATTAAGAAGTTCTTCACATCTGCGAGAGTGTTTTTCAATTGTCAGTATATACTGCTTTTCAATAGCTGCTTCTTGCTGTTGAACTGTAGACTGTAGCAATGCCTGCAAAAAGAAAGCACAGAAAAACTCTGTAAAAATATAACTAGTATGTTTATCAGAAACTGGAAATCAACTATATACTTGCATATAACCAGAACATAGAATGCTGTTATAAATTCAGAAAGTACAACTACTGAAAAAACTTTCTATGTAACACCACTTTGTTTTTAGATTTATATCTTCTCATAGCCAGGATTAAAAATTTTTGGATCTCAGATTTCCTATACACAGTCTCTTAAAAAAGAGCAATACACAGAAGATAGAGAGTATTTCTGTTAAATATACTCAGTTTAGTGAGACCACACAAGAAGAGAAGCATATGAGAGCTGCTGAAGAAGAAAAAAAAAAAAAAAGCCAGACATATTTCACTGGCTGACAAAACTCCACATCCTCTCGGCACACTGTAGGATCCCATGGGCCAAGCATGATCTTCATGACCACAAGTCAAGTAAAAGCAGATGGAAATTCTGAGCAATTTGAAACATAAAAGAACTCCCCCCCAGGAAGTTCACACTTGAATATGAAGCAGTGGAAGCTGAAACGTGGAAAATTAAAGTACTGAGTCAGTACCAAGAAGAAAATAAAATTGGGAATTTTGTGTACATGCATGCATGTGTTTGTGCACATGTGTACATGAATACATGCACCTGACTGAACGCTGAAGAAGTTACAGCATCTACATGCATAAAGAAAAAAAACTTCAAATATATGAAAAAAACAAATCACCACCTAAAGGAATTGCAATCTGATTTTCTTAAAACAATACTAATATTTTTGCCCAGGAATTATTTAGCTAATGTGCTATGCAAGTTTCCCCTCCCTCCAATATTACAAAATATTTATGTCACTTTCTAAATATTCATTGGACTATTTATATGCAGTATAGCAAACTTTTTAACTAAAACTGAACATAGCAAACTAGTTGAAATTATTGTATAAGTTAAAATAGACATTAACTTTTACAGAAAACAGACCTTTGGCCCAAATAGAAACAATAAAAAAAAAAAAAAAAAAAAAAAAAAAAAAAAAAAAAAAAAAAAAAAAGAAAAGTCCCATCTTTTAAATAATCTTGTTTTGCAGATATACTTACTTGATGGAACATAACACATATTAAATGGAATTTTGAGGAAAAAAAAACACATAGAAATGACTTTTGCCAGTTTTTGAACTATCTTCCCACATTTTCCATTACTTAGCCTGTTTTGCCAGAATAAGGGCTCTTCAGGATACCACTGGTGCTACAGTACAGTTATGTTTTCAACACAGACTCAGAAAAGTTTGAAACTTAACATAGATCATACTTGATATAAACTTTAATTGAAGAACAGGTTTGCTGGCCTCTGCTGAGTATTTAACCAGTCACAAGCTTACTTTCATAAAAGCCAATTTCTTTCCTACTCCTTTTAGTTCTTGTATTATATAAATTCAGACGATCACCAAAATTTAACTTCCAAAGGAGTATAATTTCTACATGTGAAACTTTATATTCAGCTGAATTCTACTACTTGTACACTGGAAACTGCCATGTATCACTGGCAAAAAAAAGTCTCTAGTTTATGGAGGAGAAAAAAGGAAAAAGAAATTCAAGCTAGTGTGACAAGAATTGTTCCAATATTAAAAAAAAAAATAAAATAAAAAAAGCACAAAAGGAAAAACATTCTGCTATCATCCCAGAAAAACAGAACCGTTATTAAACTGCAATGTAGTTTCTGAAATTTTTTCTTCTTGATCACACCAAGGGTAGAGCCACTTTACAGACTTTATTATGTGAGCTTAACTAGTGACTGTTGTATTCCTATGAAATAGTAGCAAGAACTTTCTGTTTCGCAGGGAATAATTACTAACCATTAAATGGGATAGGTGATTAAAACTTGTCCTTTTTAATATATATTTTTCCATCATCTGAACTACTAATGCTGCTCAAACAGCAACATACAATTGATCCTGCATTTGAGTATTCCACTAGATGATACAGAGATAAATTACTTTCTGAAGGCACAGACCATCTTGTATGATGAAACCTAGCTAGATATAAACCTTTATCTTCTATGGAGAGATGCAGCAGACCGCTCAAAGAGACAAGCAGTTAAAATGCAGAATATGCAGAGTGAAAATAATGTATTTTGATGGAGGTCCAAATCT
>VZSV01000092.1:1558258-1570774 GCA_013398735.1 Nothocercus julius | reverse complement strand
ACAGAATATTTTACTCTTTAAGGTCTCTAGGTGGGGTAAATACAATACAGATATGTGGTAACCAATGTTTTGGCAAATTTCAGACTAACCAACTACTTACATTATTAAAGAATTGCATCCATTTGTCTAGTCAGTGATAGGGATCTCTAACTTGCACTTCATGTGCTCTTAACACGCTTTCTTCAGTACAAGGAAACAGAGCTGGTACTCTGGGCAGCTACTTGTCACTGCTCAAACATCATTTTCTTCCCAAATTAATAACACATAATCCAAATGGGCTCCTTCATGTTCCATAAATCTGTGGTCACTGATCTAACATCAACATGGTATTCCTGAAGCAGCAGCCATTCTTCAATAGTTTGTGGGTGACAGAGGACTGGCACAGGCTGCCCAGAGTGGGTTGTGCAGTCTCCTTCTCTGGAGATCTTCCAAACCCGTCTGGATTTGGACCACGTGCTCTAGGTGACCTGTGCCACGTGCTCTAGGTGACCCTGCGTGTGCAGGAGGGTTGGATTAGATGATCTCTAGAGGTCCCTTCCAACCTCAGCCATTCTGCGATTCTGTCATCTGTTCGAATAAGATTAGAGTAGAATGTAACACATGGCATCTCTAGTATAAAGTCCGGGAATGGGATTACAATATGGTATTCTTGGCAATCTCCTTCTCCCTCAATGCACTGGAAGAAGGATCAACCTGTACCAACAAACAGATTCAGGACTATGATGACATGGGTCATCAGCCTCAGTTGTGCATATGTTGCTATACTCCTATCATATTTATTATCTAAATTATGCTTGTTATAGTAGCACTTGTGGAAGTAGTGATAGCTTTAGTTCCTCAAGATTTCTTCACATATATCAAATGTGCTCTCCTCATTTTTGGTTTTCTTAGACAAAAGATTTTACACAGCCCTAGTTAGACTTTCCCTAACTTCAACAAAAACTGAGCTTGTACTTTAGACCCAGGCAAACAGTGGTATTGTTCCGGGTGTTACTTGATATTTTTTTGCCTGTGGCTCTCAGAAAATCTTTTCCCCCCAACTCATAAAAGTTATTGTATCTAAGATTCCACAGTCCTTTACAGAATTACTTTAAAACTCTTTGCTTAAAACTGAAAGCCATGTGTGAACGCAAACTCTATTCACTACAGAAATAGTTTTGATCATAACTTCTAACTGCTTTCTGAAATGATGCCTTTTCACCAAACAAAACAGACTTAACAAGGACTATGCACTGAATAATGGAAGTATATTTAGGTATATTAAGAGTCACATCTTTTCTCAGACTTCTGAAATTAAAACAAGAATACCACCACTACAGTTCCAAGTAATAAGCAATCAGCTATGCTTCTTTCAATAGAGTTTGAACCTTACATTCTCAGTCTTTTAACATTTCCTTCTTTGCAGTATCACATTATTTTGCCATGACTAAAAAAACAAACTCAACCCAAAAACAAAACAAAAAGAATGAGAAAAACAAGGATTAATGTCCAAACTGATAACAATGTACTAGATTTGACTCATCATTTATTTCCAGTTTGACACAATCTTCTTAGCCAGTCAAAGGTTTAATTCATTCAAGTTGAATGTTCACCCTGGAGAGAGAAGTTGTAGGGAGACGGAAGTAAAGAAGGGTAGGAGATGGTCATCTACAGCTTGAAAAATAACACAGCCATAAGTCCAAAGAAATAAGTATTGACACAGTAAAGTATACATGTTGCAAAACAAATCCAAGCTACGATATATGCCAAGTGTCTGTTCTTATAAATTTGATGAAGAACATAAGTGTTACAATTGAATACAATTGAATTCTAATATTTCATCTTTTTTTTTTTTGACATTTATTTTGCTCCTGCTTCATTTTTTGCCCCTTCATTTTACTAATCTTTTTGCAGCATAAGAATTGTCATATAAAAATAAAGAGTCTCATAAGTTATTTCATAAGTCAACAGCATGTTTGATACTTGCCAAAACAACTGTTGCCAAGTAAGTCACTATAGCTTTGGATTACTGGAGAGTAGCACCCTTCTGGACCGAAAAAGTTAATTCCTAATAATATGGGATCCACTAGTGAATAAATCTTGGCATCTTTTCTGAGGTTTCTGTTTTTACCTCTGTCTGTGAATTTGTGATGTTTCTCATCCATAAGCTCTCATAAATAGAGCAAGTTTGATATAGCAAGATCCTGAAACAATTTAAGTAAAAGCATACATCTCATAAAAGCCATTTTTATGAAAAGAACAACATTCTGAATAAACTGCAAATTCTTGCAGATATTTACAAATTATGCCAACTGTTTTATGACAGACGAAAATAAATTGTCCTATAAGCAACAAAATAAAGGCTGAGAGCATATTTAAAAAAAAAAAAAAAAAAAAAAAAAAAAAACATGTCCTCTAGATATTCTGCCCGCCTCTTCTCACCTCTTTTGTCTTTTGAGGGATAAAGATACAAATTAGATGGTGGATTTCTCATCTTCTCCAGAAGAAAAAAATCAGGTAGTTACGTGACTTACATAAGAAAGGCATCAAAGGGTGATCAGTGTTTACTTTTCAAAAACCACATAAAAATACACAAAGCAAAAAAACAAAAACCACAAAAAAATACATATTTGCAAATAACATCAGTTCAAATTGTCTTCACTACCTTCACAAGAAAAGACAAATTATTTTTTGTTTCAGTTCATTTGTAGATGCACATTTCCTTTGAATTATACTTACACGAATGGAACAACTCTACAACAAACTAACAGCACATCTGCTACCTCATTACTTATTCTATTCCCCAATCCATACTCCAGCCTTGAAGCTTATAAAACCCAACACAACTCTTGATTTGAACTGAAACTGGTGAATGTTTGGGGGTGGGAGGAAGGATACAAAACTACCAAACACATACTCGATTCCCCTAAAATCAGGGGAAATATTTTACCTTATACCTTCCCCAAACTATAATGTCTTAAAGTACATAGTAAGTTACAGTTGGTCAAAAAGCAGTGACAAGCAACTATTCATTCCCAAAACCATGTTCATAAAAATCCTCAAGCATTTAAATGTTCATACAAAATGGTTGGTACAATACATATTCAAATTGCTCTACAAGATATTTTAAAAATGGATCTTAGTTTTATAAATGGGTTTTTGCTTAAATTAATCTGAGTGCACTAGGCCAAATGCTCATTTCAGCTTGGAGAGAAAATTGGCTTTGAATTTTTTGTATAAGGATATTTTGGAAGACTCAGTTGAAATCAGTTCCAAACATCATAAGAACTTTATCCATAAGCACTATGAGGTATCCCTGTGGAGTAAATATCGGTATATTCTGCATCTGGATGATATATGTTGGTTACTCTCATACATACTTTAGCAACAGTCAAATTTGGTTTGCAACACAAGGTTAGAAAAAATACAGACAATGCTAAAGCTTGTGCTCCTGTGTACAGCAGATCCTAGAACTTAACTGACAGCAAACTATATGTGCTGTGGGAACACCGGAGACTCTCTTCACTACATCCATACTAGAAACTGAAAGAAATGAGTTTGATTCAATTTCAGAACAAAAGTTTAAAAGTCAGAAAACTTGACTACAACTGGACAAAAGCTCAAAGATATTTATCCTCTTTCTTCAGCATGTGAGCATAGAGTACTTCATGCTTTCTACAGCTTGTGTTTGTCCTTAGAAAGGACAAAGTTCAATGACTAAGATTTTGCCAAAACCAAAACACAGCTACCACTCCAGCCCATCTTTAATATAAAACCATTGCCCAACCTTAGCACATTGTCTATTGGCAATAGAAAACATAGCTGATTGCCCAGAAAAAGGATTTATTGCATAGCCAAGAGACAGAATTTATAGGAATACTTCTTGAGTTATATAGCAGAAAAAAGTGAGATCCATACCCTCAAATTCATCTCTAATCTCCTAAAAGAAACAAATTGCCAAATTTCCCTCTTCCACTCTGTGTCTTTTTCTCTCATTCCCCTGCNATTCAACAGGCTGTTGAATTTACCAATATGAGATTACTTAACCCAAGACAATCCAAAGTCCTCTTCAGTTTCTTCCAAACACTCAAGCATCATTAACTTGATTTGGTAATTAAACATAAACCAATACATCAAATATCTGCTTTAGTACAAAATTTCAACATCAGCATGATCAAACAAGCTCTGTTTTGAAAATAAAGTCACCTATGGAAACCAAGCACATAAAACTTCAAATATGTGAATAATTATAGATGTTAGCATTAATTTCAGCTGTACAACATAACAATTGCTATGTTACCTTATGTATTGTGTGCATGTATGCATAGCAATATGTTGCTACGTATTGGTATTAAACAATGACTCATCTAATAACATATTCTATCTTCACCAGTAACTGGTTCCTGATACTTTGAAGTCACAATATTAGATAACGTGCCTAACAAATTATTGAATTATTATTCAATAACAGTAAAGATGAAAGAGTAAACATCTTTACGTGACCTTTGAGATGATACACTATTTCAACAAACCACAATATTTGACTGACTGTAGAACAACTCAGTTGTCAGACAGCAATATAATGAATTAAAGTATTCAAAGCTTTACCAAAGAAGTCGTTTTCAAAGGAATCCAATACAATTCATATTTTTATTATAAGGCTATTGTCAGATGAGACTTCCTTGAGTAAAAGAGACTGCAAAACTTTTTTTTTGTACAAAAAAAATTTAAACAAAACTTGAAGCAGTTAAGTTCTTGCTTGGGTCAGGGTGATTTTTCCATTTACAATAAAATGGACTCTCAGTGAGATAAAATAAAAATGTTGTGTCAAATTTCCTGGGTCATTTCCACTCATGATAGCATGTTACCAAAGCTTAAATAGAGCTCCTGCTGTGAAATTTCACATATCAAGCTGAACATTATTTCACATGAAAAATTATTTTCATGAGTTATTCTTAAAAGAAAATCAACTCATCTGGATATGAAGAAGCTTTGCAGCATCACTAACCACTGTTCTATTTACAGATGTTTCAGATGATCTACTGTAAGAGATATCTGAATCAAATACAAGAATAGGCTAATATACTTTTATAAAGTGGCATAACAAAATTTGGTTATTTTTACAGCTGCTTTTAGTACATTGGCAATGATCAGCAATAACAGTTTGAATACCTATTTAGCTAGATCTCTCACTTTTATCGCTTTGGGTGTTAAATGGATTTGTTTTCTACAAAACATATAGTTTTCCTGACTTGTACAAAAAAATGAATAAACAAAAATAAAACAAAAAATTCCCACACATTTAATCAAAACATCCAAGTATTATCATGATTTGTCATCTTAGTTAGTGTTCTATAATTGCAATCTCACTCAATGAATATTATTAACAAAAAAGGAGGAATAGAGAAAGCTTTCTTGTCAATTTAAGATGGACAAATGTGCTTTAACATTAAAATATATTTTAGCCAGATCCTTAGGAAAACTGAAACTTTTAAAAATGGTTCTTTTATCACAATTCTGTAGAGAATATTTATCAGTATTTTTACTATAGTTCCATTGCTGTTGTATTTGAATATTGTTACGATGCAGAAATGCAAGGAACGGCTTGCCTTCTTTTCTAGGCATGAGTTCTTCATGACAAAAGACTGCCTTACATTCATAACCTACAGCAAAAGCATGCTACAATAAATTGTCTTGTTGTAGAATAACAACTAAGTAGTGTGAATTCCTAATGTTTTAAAAGTCTAAAGCAGCTAATGCTTTTGACAAATGAACAGAGGGTAGATATAGTTATTCTCAGTAGAAAGGAAAAAGAATACTGAAAAATGATAGTTTTCACAGCATGATTTGAAGATGATTAAATACTCTCTCAGATGTGGTTTGTCCAAGATGTGCATTACTCCAGATGCATGCAGCAAGCAATTAACAAATAATGGTAAAAATTTTAAATAGTGCTGCAGTCCGAGTCATTAATGCCTACAGTCATGAAGCGGTAGACTGCCTTTGAATGGAGAAATACATTTACTGCCACTGGTGGAATTAAGAAGCCATTTTCAGCATGCGTTCCAATGAATTCTCTGCTATATAAACTATAGAAGTATAAATTCACAATTCACTCCTATAAGGAGGAGAAACTAGTAACTGTTATTACAATTTGCACTGATTTCATGCAGTCTTTTTTCAAACAGTACTTTTAATGCCTCTGATGGTGGAGGAAACAATCTACACTCATAACCACTACTGACAGTGAAGCTTAAAAAGGAAAAATTCAAGTGGCAATAGGATAAAAGCACTCAGGAAAATTATTACAGCATATCCTAAAAATTTGCTGCCAAAAAGAGTTAAAGAAAAAAAAGAGTGGATATATTGAAAGATGCTTTCTGAAGAATAATTCCTAAGGAAAGGAGACAATACTGGAATTAGTTCCCTTATTACATTTCTGTGATGATTGAAATTACACTTTTTAAAAATTATTAGCAATAAATCAAACTCATTGACTGTAACTGTCTAAACAAAATTCTGAAATATTTGGGTTGCACTGTATTACTTGTTTGATGTTTGTATCTTACATTTTAGTCTAAACCAACCTCTCCATACCACAGGAGCAAGCTAACTCATTGATGAAATACAGTTGAAGTCTATTGGTCCACAGCAAATTTAGAACAGCTGCTTTACGAAATCTTATACATAAAAGTCACATGATGAGGAATCGTCTAAAAGAATAGTTTAAATTCTGCATAGAAAGCCATAATCTCACAACAGTTTTTACAATAAAATTTCAAACACACCAATATATTTATACCATAAAGTACATCATACAATTTTTCAGTAAATTATTTCAAGTTGAACTAATGCTTGAATTACTAACATGTGGATCCTTCTCTAAGATCTTTATTTTAAAATTAAAGAAGATTACACAATCACAAGGACAGCTGGCAGCAGAACCGATTGCATTACAGCTTTCTGACTGACAATCTCAATAACTGAAATACGGGCCTTTGAGGTTAGCTTTCTGGCCCCAGATGACTGCAGGTCAGTAAAGGAAAAGGAGTTTTGTATTGGCCCTCCAGTTTTAGTTCAGTTAGATTCTAAGAATATTTTACTCTCAAGAGTCACAGTCCTATAGTTGTCATGAGCAGAAAAGGAGTTTATAATACTGATGAATTTAGAACAGATCAAAAACCAAAAAACAAGATGATTGAAAACTGAATAGTAATTGGAGACAATGCCAAAACCAATAGTTCTTGGAATTTTGGATCATCACATGCATCAACTGTCAATAAACACACGCCTGCTTTATGGTTTGAGTAGAAAAGAAGAATGGATCCAGATATTATTCTCTTGTTTTTAACTAATAATAAGAAAAAAAAGATTAAATAAAGACAAAAATTGTGACACAGATTTTCCATAAGATGCCTTTACCCAGCTTAATATTGTTTCCTCAGCATCACTGCTTTTGCATCATGCTCATTTAAACTCCTTTGGACACACTAGCACACACCTGATGGCCAAAGTTGCTTATCACTCTGCTGTTAATTCTTCAACAACTTGCACATGGACTAGCATAGAAGTTTTAAGTGAAATGCAAACACCTGCATTTAAGCAAAATGCATTCACATTCATTGAATTCAACCCTGTCATCTTGAGTCAAGCCTTTTTGCCAAGTGTGTCATCTAGAAAATTGAATAAACCAGTCTGTGGAGTTTCAGAAAAGGAGCTGAAGTCTAGCTAACTCCCTCATGCGGGCTTATGGCTATGCTAAAAAACAAACAAACAAAAACACACAACTAGACAGTCCTAGGGCCCTTACATATCCCATATAATCTGTCTATTCATTCTTACATTCTGGGTAATAAAACAAAACAAACAAAACAAAAAGACGGACATTCCATAAAAGGAACCACCCATCTGATTCACGCAAGCTGTTTTACAGAAGACTAATAATTGCATAAAGTAATCCAAGGAAATAAACACCACCAAATAAACACACCTGTCCATAAGCTCATATCCTTTAAAGCCCACACTAAAGGATATTTTATATGGTGAGAAATATGAGCAAAACAGATTAAAAATCTTAACTCGTCTATTTACAGACCTAAGATCATTTTAGAACAAAAGCTTGATTAAACAAGCAAAGGAAAAACTCTTATGTTGCTTGTGGTAAGTATCTTACAATGTGACATGATATCACAAGCATTATTTCCAAGATCTACATTACCTTATCTTCAATATAGTTAATACGAGGGATAAAAGTTTAAAAAAATAATGATGCAAAAGCCAGAAATTAAACAAAATTAGGCAAACACCAGAAGGGGACACTTGTGTAGACAGTCCAATACATTCATTTTTAATTCGTTTCCCCATGTTTTTTAACAAAATTTTTTTTGACTTTTCCCCTAGTGCGTTATAGATGGTTTATTTGTTAAAACGAACATAAAAATGTTTAAGTGTGTTAAACATAAATAAGATAAACTTAACACGTTAAGTAAAGTTTTGTGAAAGTTTGTGCAGCAATGTGTTTAATGGTATCTTTTACTGATTTTCCCAGCACATCTGGTGAGCTAATATATTCCAAAATATATATATATATCTTTCAAAAATAAATGGAATAATTTCAGTATTTCAAGTTCTTAAATAAGCTCATTTCTACAGAGTTACCAATCTAAAAAGGACCAATTACAACAAGGTCAGAAATTGAAGATGTTCGGTCTTAAGTATAACTTCTTAGACTGTTTTAGACTAGCATATAAAGGAAAGATTAATGTGCAGAAATATTGTTCTTTTCAGAACGAATCATTCCCCAATATAAGGGGAGTAGTCAATCAGAAAATAAGTCATTTTTAAGCGGAAAAAGATATAACAGAAACAAGGTCGGTGCAGTAAATCTACAAAGAGTAAGACTTTGCTCTAAGCATAAGCAAATTGTAAATACGAAGCTTTTTGATTACTAACTTTTATGATGTTAACCTGTTGGCTATATCTATCTATATGTACACACACACACACACACACATATATATGCATGTGTGCTTTTATATATATTATGTATGTGTATATATGAACAGTTGCATTATTTTCAAATCATTACATATAAAACGTACTTTTATCCTAAAGATATTACACGTACTGTCATAGCTGAACACAGAATGCCAAATATCCTTAACTTCCAGGGGCAAGATGAATCCCATTTAAACCTTTCTATTAAATTCTGATTGAGTTTCCTCTAAATCTTCTAAGTGAGATGCCTAATTCATTGTGCCCATGGTTCACAAGATGACCATTTTCTTTCCCGAAGAAAAAATATTTTTCAGATGTCTGCCAAGCCTTAACGAACAATATAGCTTATAAGAAAGTCTGACACACAGAGCAAATAAAGAGCTACACTTTTTTTTTCCAGAAATGTAATTCTCCTAAATTTGAGGCTTTCTCTTTGTAGATGTCCCACTCAGCAAGCCTGTAGGCACAGGAAGAAAAAAAAAAAAAAAAAAAAAAAAAACTTTTCCTTTGCAATCCTAAGCAAAGTCTCTTTCACAAAATTACCAGAGAGAACACTTTTCTATGCAAGGAGTATGGAAAAAGTAGTTAAGACAAGTAATCAACTCTTTTTCAGTGTTGTTTAACATGGAGTTTCAATATTTAATCTAGGGAAACACAGTCATTCAGAAATACTCTCTGAGGCAACCGAATATTGTCTTATTTATATACTTTGGTTATCAGCACAAACCTGGCATTATATTCACTCATGTTGCAACTCTGCTGGAGATGGCACTGGATAACGACAACTATGTCATATCAGAGGGATTTCTTTATTGCAACAGAACCTAACTTGGGCCATGAGTATGCATTTGATTGGAATAATCTGTATTGCTTTACTACACTGTAAGATGTTTGCCCTCAGATCCCTTTTAAACGATTCAGTAGACTTGTTTAGGTGATCAACAACACAGGTATTGTAGAGACTAATTAGTTAATACCTATAAATCTAATGAAAATGAAAATCACTTCCTCATATAAATTATGAGCATTACTGTAACAGTCTTTAACTTTGAAAACGTAATATTTCAACACAATATTATGTGTGCCTAAGCATAAGTGTAATAAGTTTATGTTTCACCATAATAGCTAATGACATTTTCCTTCTTTCTTAAGTTGCACAAATCCTATACAAATCCTATTAGTTATCTGGCTGCTAATGTAACTGTGGTCAGGTCTGCTGTACGTAACAAAATAATAAAGATATGAGCACAAAAAATGTAGACCATTGTTTTCATTTAAAAATACATTTAATTTGTCTATTTGGAAAAAAAAAAAAAAAAGTTAATTCTTAACCTAAATTCTATAATGATATAGTAACCATGAATACAACATTTTAAAAAGAACCCATTAGATTGGTTTTCCTCAAAAAAGTATAAACTGAGGTATTATGTCATGCAAAATTTCTGGCCAATCTATATTAGAAGCAGTTGAAAAGAACTTATAAGAAGAGATTGACCAAGGATAGGCACTAAAGACTACCTGAATGTAGACTTACATATTACTATGCTAAGCTTATTTGGATTTACCTTGAATTCTTCAACAATAATGCTCAAGGCTTCATGTCCAGCTTTTCTCATGTCTTCTAACTCCAGTTTATGCTTTTCCTGCACATAAATAAGGAAAGATTATTTAACATGCAGGCACCACAAATACCAAGTTACTTAAACCAAGACCAACTATTTTCTTAATTTTTTGTCTTCTGTGGAAAAATAGATATATCTTTTTTTCTGTGTGTGTATTACATATCTCAATTCATTTTAGCACAGCATTTGAATTTATAGATATTCATCCTGCATATCTTTGGGTCAGACAGAGTGAGACATTGAGATTAAAATATCAACGGTTTTCAGGAAAGTGTGGAGCTCCACAAGAACAGCTGATACAAAGCAGAACTGAACATGGAAATATTTGTAAATGTAAACAAACAACTACTTCAGATAACACATGCCATTTGGTTACATCAGTTGTGTTACACTGGTGGAAGGGAGATATCACTGACAAACTAAGTAAATTAAGAGGTTTGGTATAAAAGTGCTGTGAAATAGGCAGCTTTTTGCAGAAAAGGAACTACAGAAGAGTAGATAGGAGAAAAATATGATCTGGTGCTTAACTTAAAAAGCTCACCAAAGTTAACAAATAAGTTAACAGTGAAAATTGAACATTGAAAAAAAAAAATCAGTCATTTTAAAGCATTGCAGATTGAAGGGGAAAAAAAAAGGCTTTAAATCAGAGGGGTTGAAAAAATAAGGTGTCAGGGTGTCAGAGATTCTTTGGAACTACTAGTGAGACACACTGCATCAGTTATGTTGGAGGAAAAAACATGCTTCAATGCAATAAAAAAAGTGGGGCATCCCTCACTAGTATTACCTGGCAAATCAGGATGTAAAAGGAAAAAAGCACAGATTTTCTTCTGAGAGTAAATTTTGAGTTTTACAGAATTAGCGACTTACAGTCACATATCAAATGTGAACTGGTAACATAAGATGAAGCATCAACACCAAGGTTTACTAACATGAAAATTCTGTTTGTCAAAATGGATTGCTAAACCTAATCAATTTAGGAATAATAATAACAAAAAAAAAAGAGTATTTACTTTAAACATTCCCTGAAGAAGAGAAAATAATCTTATTTGTGAGAAATTACTGGTAAGCCGTTTAGGATTGATAAGGTCTAACAACCTGTTTCGATGACACAGTTGACAGAAAGGAAGAAAAGGCATTATTACAAGTACAGAGAAGATAAGTTTTAATGTCACACCATGATACACCATGCAAGGAAAGACTTTATAAATATTCCAAAATTCCAAAGATTGGATGAACATGAAAGTACTGCATTACATTGCTTGTAGCATATGTCTATTTTCAAGATTTTTCAGCTAACGCAGTAGCTGAAGTTACAGTTAACCTGTAAGTTTACTTCTTTCAACTTATACAAGTGTACAGTTCAATTCCTCTTGAGGATGGCAGGCCTTTTTTTCTTGGAAAATTTGCCAAATACTGTTTCATATTGATATATCACTCAAATGAATGTGTGCTTAGTCCTTGTAATACAAAAAAAAAAAAAAGAGAGAGAGAGAGAAGACCAAAATAAACTTTATGTCTCGGAAGTGTATGCATTGATTTAGTGTCTAATAATGAAGATATAGTAAACTTCTGAGTTTTACATTTTAGCTATAAACAAAAGGGAAATTTCACAAGACTAGGAGCTTGTTGATTTGATGAACAACCATCATGACAATTCTTTACAAATTCTGAAAATAAACCCTAGTTTCTGTGAATCATATGCATTTATTAAATGACACAATTACTTTTAAAAAATACTGCATTAATTGCATTAATACTTCCTTCAGATCTCTGAGTGGCTTCCTAAATTACTTCAGTCTAAATAAACCGGAGGCATTTATTAACATCCAGTGCATTTGGGGATGTCTACGTGAATACTGGGAAGGGTAAGCGTGACACGTCTCAGGGTACTACGTTAAGAACTGAAAAAAAAAAAAAA